>CAUYQU010008009.1:0-44582 GCA_963574635.1 Cheracebus regulus | reverse complement strand
CTTTCTCTTTCATTTTTTCATTCTTTTGCAGTTTCTTTCTCCTTTTCTCTCTTTTTCTAAAATCTCTCTCTTTCATTTTTTCTTTCTTTTGCTGTTTCTTTCTTTCTCCTTTTCTCTCTTTTTCTAAAATCTCTTCCTCTTCTTTTCTCTCTTTCATTCTTTTTATAAAAAAAAAAATCAGTAAACTGTATTGAGATCATTGGAAATTTAATTTTAGTGTATCTTTAACTCATTACAGTATTTTTCTGCAGATTTAAAATGTCATGAGCTTTTACGCATGTTGAAGCACTACTTGGGAATAATACCTTGGTGTTTCGATTGAAATTGTCAGTAGAACTATTTATGCTCAAAGTTTATTTTTCTGGAATTGTAAGGCACCTCAGGCAATCTGCAATTTACATGGTATCTCTAATGTGGTAATTTTTAAAGAAATTAAAATGATTCATGAGTCGGGAGTTAAAAACGCTGATTCCTGAGCTGATCCAATAGAGGTTCTAGTACAGTAGGTCAGGTGTTATTAACAAGAATCTGCATTTTCATTAGACAGCCAGGAAATTCCAAAGCACAGGGATTGTGGCCCATAATCTGAAAATCATGGCTATAAACTTGAATCCAGAATCCAGTCTCTTCCAGACACTGAGCTTTCTGAACCTTATCAAACCCTAAACTCCTCTGAGCCCTAGGTGTCCCGGAGACTGAGGATGACATGGGGGTTGCAGCTCTTTCAGGAGCTTTGAAGGCTGGTGATAGTAGCAGAACAGCCATTTAAACATGGATAATCCCAAAGTTAAGTGTTAAATTGATGACTGCCTGAACAGCAGTCATCTGGCATTTGTGGTTTTAACATTCATGGTTTCAGCACTGTGCCAATGATCTCATGAGTACTTCAAATGTTTACTGGTTACTTTGTGAAGACAGGATACTGAATCTATGTCCTAAAAAGCTAGTATGGAAACACTAGTCTCTTAGCTAGGAGGTGAGAAAAGCCCACCAACTAACCTCCACATCTCAGAAACTTTGCTGTTCTCTATTTTCATGAACTGAGTCTTCTCCACGGACAAAAATGTTTTGTTGTTGTTGTTTTAGTATCTACAATAAGGTGGCAGTGGCTCATTTTTTCATTTATTTTGTTTTCATGGAATGATTCTAAAACTAAGGTCAATTCTTTATACAATTGGGTGTGCAACAGATTTTATGAAGTTCTTCAGATTTTGTCCTTGTGAATTGCAGTACTTTTATACTGTATTTACTATTTCTGCTTTTATATCAGGGTAGCGGAGGAACACAAAAGTGACAAAGTGGCTGCTGAGTTATAATCCTCCTGAGAGGGAACAGAAATTAAAATGGATTGTTAAATCGGGGAAAAGATGAATAGAATCACTCAACTGTCTTTTAAATATGTACTGCATCATGACAGTGATATTATTAACTGTCAGTGGCAGAAGAGCAAAATTTAAATAATTTTATTTTCCTTTTTCCCCACAAATTAAAATCACAATACCCCGCTGGTTCTCTTTTCAAATTAAAAATGATGAGACTTCGAGCAGGCATTAGGGAGTAGACAGAAGAGAGTTACGCTGGCAAGTAAGTTGTATTTCTACACTCATGATGACGACACTGCCTGCCTAGTTCATTCTTATGCCATTGAAAGTGTTGTGGCCTTTGCCTACTTTTACCAGAAGTTTCATTTAATAACAATTGTTGATTGTCTACTATGTGCAGAGCACTGAATGAGCTACCAAATGGAAACACTTGCGTTTCTTCAAGGAGTTTACAATAGAAGAGGAAGGCATGGGTATAACTTATAACCTAAGGCAGAAGGCACAGGTGGTATTAAAACTGTAAAACAACAAGTGGGATAAAGCCAAGAGACAACTGTGACAAACACAGGACCAAAGATTGGATGCCAGCAGTCAACAGGGATGCTACCTGCACAGGCATATGCCGGCTGGGTATTTGCACCCACAGAAAGTGACGAAGGCTGTGGGAGAGAGACAGACTATGAATTCAGAAAAGTTCCTCCTGATTAAAGGGATCAGAGGAAAGTATTTGGGGCGTTGAGGAATGGATGAAATTTGAATAAATATTAGATGTGGGAAATGGCTGCAAATAAAAAAGGCATGAACTCTGAAAAGTCAGTGAATGTTCAAAGTACAGCAGAGTGTTTCAGCTGTTTTCTGACTCAGGGAACATTGCAGATGGGCTGTGGAGTAGAGAGCTCAGGGAAGGACTGCAGGTATACAGGAAGAAATTCTAGGAGGCTGAAGACCAAGCCAGGTGCTGGAGGAAGGAGTCTGTCTGGACCAAAGGAAAGAGGCAGAGTATGTGAGGTGCTTCATCTGCTCTTGTTCCTGTAGACTTTCGGGTGGCAAGAGAGAGAAACCCTGAAAGGAAGATTGAACTACAGGATTTCTGACCCTCTAGGCATGAACTAACCAACAAATCATGGCAGTAGAATAAAAATTAATCAGAAATGACATTATTAAGTTGCTTTCCTGAAGTAGGCTGGGAGCTAGGATCAAAGATCTGGCAATTACGGAAATAAAATCACATTTTCTTTATTTCCCAAATTTGTGAAGGTGAAATTCATACCTGTGATGCATCTAAAGCATTTAGCTCTTATTAAAAGTTGCATATTATAGCAGCTGACAAAACAGGAAGATCTTCAAGATGTCTAAATTAAACTTTTTCTTTGCCAGTTAAACTCTTTTATCTTTATCTGATTGCACTGGAGATAGAAAACAGATACTTTTCCCACCCTCTGTGTCTTTGATTATTTTTCTTGTTCAGGGTGATTCTTTTATTCCCCTGCTAGCTTTCTATTTGTCAAACCTTAATCCATTTCAGTATTTCGACACTGGATGATGTTCAAACCTAACTATAAAAGTATGCCAAGACAATGTTGAAAAAAATGAAGATGGCATTTTAGGGGATGTATACTGTGTTAACCTAGTATAATGATTGTATTTTAATTTACTAAGAGTAAAAAACAAATTGCAAGAGATCATAGCTGACTTCCATTTGGCTTTTAGGCCCCAGAGTCAGTCTTGATCCACCTCATTTTTATAAGCAATGTGTATGACTTTTTATGGCCTTTATGATGGAAAACATTATGCCTTCTAGTCAGTGTTGACACTTACTTGAACCACCAATCTGAATGTTGACTTCTGGTTTGAGTGGTCCGTTGTACATTCCAGGCCTCTGAGTCCTTGGTAAATTAGTAAGCGTTTCTTCCATGGCAGAAGTCTTGCAATTTGGGAAAGTTGTATGAAAATGCAACTCAAGTGTTCCCACAATGTGGAATGATTTTATTTTTAGTTTCTTTTGACAGATCACAAAGTAATCCAACCCCAGTCCTGTGATTTCTTACTGGTAATGGCCAAGAATGAGTGAGGGAAAATAATGTTCCTTTTGTTTGGGGACAGAGAATATTTATTTGATCTGTTGGTGCCTTGATGTTAGTTCATTTTCCAGCTACTCTGTTTCATACTCTGCTCATTTCCTGATGCAAACTTCTTATAAAGGGGCACAGTGATCAATCCCAGTCCTGGGAGAGGCAAGCCCATGGTTTTGATGGAGCAAAGAATGGGGAATACTTTCTGTTTCATTCATACACTCTTTGAGAAACCCAAGAATCCACACATTTCACTTGGGAAACACTCTTGAAAGCAGAGGAAAGAATACACAGGACAGGAGTTCATTCTTCTCAGTACCGTCATGGTCTGGCTGCAGTGTTGAGCCTTAAAGCACCATCTCTTGAAATCAAGCTAGATTGTCCCTACCATTTATTTATAAGCAAGAAAAGTTGACACTCTGTGTTCTGGGTCTGTTATAGTGTGTGGCTCATTTTCTAAGTTGAGGATTAAGGAATTGGTTCTTGCAAATGAAAATATACTGTGATCCCTGCTAATCAGAAATTCTGCAGGTGGTTACATGGCTGAGTGTAATATTACCTGTTGTTGGGAGTACTTTGTTAAGATCCTTAGGGGAGAGAGAAGAGGAGAAAACAGAAGGTGACCAGCATTTAATAGGCTATGGTCATTGCCTTCATTGCCTTTATTTATTTTGCTGAATTCCCCTCATAATTTCCAAAGTGAGCTGCTTCATTTCACTATCTATTATTAAAAATACCAACACGGCACTCCTGGTGCTTAGGAAGTGCCCTGAATACTGGGAGCAGTGAATGAGAATGGGAATCCATCTCGAGTCTTGGTGTGTAAATTAAAATAAATGCCCTTTTGAACAAGGTACTTGACTGTGTTTTGCAGAAACATAGCTTTTGTTGCCTTTTTAATATCCCTTAATTCTCTCAGGGTGTGAAATCCACTATTAATTTGTCCAGTTTCTTTTAACCGAATTCCCTATATCCAGGTAGGCTATGTACCTCAAACACTGCTGGAAAATTTCAAAAATATGGTTGAATGTATATCAAAATTTTCCATTCCTAAAGATTGCTTAGAGGAATCAAAACATAACATTTTAACAGATAAAAGGAGTTACTATTAATTATTTAAATTACTAGTTTCAACAACATTTAACTTATTTATTCAATATAGTACTATAATTCTATAGTACTATAGTACTATATAGTACTATATACTACATATATAGTAGTATATATAGTGCATGTATTATCTATTTTGTTTCTTTAATAGCAGCACATGGTCACTTAAGATAATTTGGAAGAGAAAGAAATGAAAGTATTTTGACGTAGTTTCACTCCCAGAGATAAAAAGTATTATATTTAAATATATTTTCCCAATCTTGGTATATTTTTATAACTTGCTTCCTTACACATTTGTAGTGTTTCTCCTGCATTACTAAATAATTTTAAAGATGGGCTTTTGTGACTAAATAACATTCCATTAAACAAAAGTGCCATAATTTCTTTAATGCTTTGTTATTACTCATATAGCTATTTCTCATTTTTTGCTATTACAATCATATTTGGTGAATGTTTTTGTGCATATTTGATTATTCATTTAGAAATGTGAATTAGAAAAATTCTTGAGGGTTAAATTATTGCATTAAAAATATTAACATTTTAACACTATACACACTGTCAAATTGCCCTTCATAATTTGCTCTGGCAATTTACAATTTCTTCAACAGTGATTAAAATACGTTTTTTTTTTTTAACCAAGAGACATCAGCTCTTCTAATAAAGAGAGTTTGTAATTGAAAGAAAAGGTGTTTAAGATGTTAAAGAAAGGTGTTAATAATTTCAGAAGCTGTGCTAGGTGGCACTGAGATGACAAAACAGAAAACCACATATTGTCTATTTCCAGTTCCTGCCTCTTCAGTAATTTCTCTCAGCATGGGCTGCAACGCCAACAAAAGTTGTGTTATTGCCCTTTCTTTTTCTCTCTTTATCTCTTTCCCTTCCTTCCTTTCTTCTTTCTTCTTTCTTAATTTCTTTCTTTCTTTCTTTCTGGTGTTTTTTCATTTGTTTTGTATTTTAGAGGAAGAATAATTCCTAATACTCTCAGAAAACCTGTATTAGTTTCTCAGACCAATAAAATGTCACAGAAACTCTAATCAGCATGGTTTCTGAAGGACAAAATAATCACTCCAATTTTTCACTCCTCCCTGTTCATACCCCTTTTCATGTAACTTGACAGTTCTGCCCACTTAAAGTGGGGTGTGCTTCCCATCACATAACTTGATTTGCCAATAGAGTGTGGGCAGCAGAAACAGTGTGCCAGTTCCAAGCCTAGATATGAAAACCCTTCCCATGTTTCCACTTGCCCTTTTGTGCCTCTGCCATTGGCATGATGAGCACATGCCCCAGCTGGCCTGCTAGTTAAGAAGGATGAGAAACATCTGGGGAAGACATCAACTCAACCAATAGTGAGGAGCTCAGACTAGACAAACCTGCAGCTTGAAACAGACCGGCAGCCTTGTCCAGCCTTAATGAGTTGACTGGCAGTAGCAGATTAAAAAGAGCCTGGTGGAGACTAGTGAGTGGCTCCCGCAGACACACAGTGGCACGAGGAATAAGTGTCTACTGTTGTAGGCCCCTTGGGTTCTATAGTAAATTACAATGCAACCATGGCTGATTGATAGAGATAAGTACATGTGGACTGCTTCCCAGAATGGCTGTGCCAGTTTATCCTTCCAACAGGTCTGGACAAGGGCTCTTACTTCCTCTTATCCTTGTCTACAGCATTGGTCATGTAATTACATTTTCTAAGTTTTCTTAATGTGACGCCATATCTTATTTCATTTTGAATTCCTTGGTTTTAAGTTTGAAAAATCTCCTCATGTATGTATTAACCATCTGTATTTCCCCTTCTTTCAAGTGCCTATTTATGTCCTTTGTATATATTTTTTGCTTTAGATTGCTTATGTTTTATTAGATTTGCAGGAATTCCTCAAATATTCTAGGTATGAAATCCTGAAAAGTTTTAGGCATTGCAGATACCTTTTGCTGGTCTGTCTCTTGTCTGTCAACATTATCTAAGGGCGTCCATGAAATATTTAATTAATTTTGATATAATTCAACTTATTAATTCCCACCCTTCATATGCTTGTGTTTTTTTAAAAAATGTAATTTTTTAAAAACAATAATTCTCTAAACAAAGATTTCAAAGGTTTTATTCTATTAGCTTTTAACTATAGTTTTTCTTTTTCTTTTCATAATTACAACTTTAGTACATTTAGAGTTTTTTAAAAAAATACATTGTATAGCTTTTCCTTGGTGTTTGTAAATACAATTTTTCTAAAAATTATGACTCTAAGATAATATGGCTAATTATAAAACCAATATATAAGTTGTAAACATTCAACTCAGCACATCTGTCGCTATAGTCGTCATGTTGGGGGTCCCCGTTATATCTAAAAATGCTTAAAACCCCTTTGAAACGGCTCCTTCAGAATTTCCTACAGTAGTTACATAACTTTTTCAAGAATATGCTTCATTGTGGAAAATTGAATCTGGATTTCTAAAAATAAAGTGATTTATCAAGATCCGGAATATCAATTTCAATGAGAAAAATAATGTAATTGATTTACCTGTTGATATAAAGGTGTGTGTGTATGTATGTGTGTGTGTGTGTGTGTATTTTATTTTTGTCACTACTTTTCATAGATGCAATGTATCAAAGTATTGAAGAATACGGGCCTGGGCTTCAGAATGACTGGTTCAAATACTAGTTCCAAGTGGCCTAGATCAATTCTATATACCTCAATTTCTGTACAATAAACAAATGTATGAACTTGTTCAACAGAATTATTGTGAGGATGGCATGAATTAGTAGTGCCTGGTGTGAAGCGAGCATTCAGTTAGTGGCAGCTATCATCATCATAATCATCATTACCTGAGTCATCCCATATGATCTAAGAGGCTTGCATCTATGAGAGAAGTCATTTCCTTAGTCCCACTTGTTTGACAATTTTCTTTTTCATGATTGCTGCTGGAAGCTGGACCCATCTTTCCTTACAACGCACTGTAGTGAGCCTGGGGAGATAGCATTTTTCTATATACTTGTCTTCTGTTCCCCTTTGGATTTTACTTCTTTCTTCATCATACACACACAATCAGAGAACAAAATTACTTACACACAATATAATAACTCCACACATGTTTATTCCACACACTTTTGAGGCAAACAAGTAATTATTTCTCTGTCTCTCAGATTTAAGAGTTTATTCTCAGCTTGCTGCCCTCAGCACTTTCACAAGCAGGCAAACACAGTAAAGTTTTCTGTGACACGTAGTAACCATCAGCTTCCATTATCATGTGCTTAAAATGTGCAACAGTTGCGGCAGAACCTATCTTTAAAATTTTGTCAGCTCCTAAAGGAATAAATTATAGCTTAAATCCAATATGCAACTCATAGGCCCTGGAATGCCACTAGGCAGCATTTTTAACCTTCAACCAAAATAAAACATTCCCTCAAATTCAGGATATTGTGTCAGAATTAATGACTTAAATAGACATCATCTTATATTACCAAATTATAGGCAACAGTAACTACCCCACTGATTCTTAGTTATCAGAAATAGAATCCTTTTGCATATTTTCTGTGGCTTAAATTTTCACCCTTCTTAATTACCTGCTTTTTTGCTGTTGGCAGGCTTGCAGGGACAATTAAGTGCTAAGAGAATTATAAATGTTAAATTGGAGAAACAACTCGATGCTAAAGAAACAGGATTTAAAAATTACTCTTTTTTTACGAAGCATTTCTTAGTTTTATATTTCAAAAAAAGAAGAAAAGAGGGGAGGACAAAAGAGTAGAGGAACAAAAAGAAATTAAAAACAGAGCTTGACAAAACCAAGTTTTCATGACATGTTTGGTTAGGGCTAATCGGAGACAACACTACATAAATCATTCATTCCAATAATGAACTATGGGAATATGACCACTGGCCTTATTTCCATCACATCTATGTTGTAAACATTATAGAGAAAGGTGGTCAAGGTAGACCTAGACTCTGGCTAGATTACTAGAGGAGGTAGTGGAGACAGTCTGGAGTGTGAATGAAGTTGGAAGCAAGCTGACATTGGATAAAGTGAAAATGCTCTCCTGGCATTTTTGAGGTACTCAGATGAAGGAGTATGGCTGAAGGGTAGCAAAGGCATATGAGTGATAAAATGTTTGGGGCAGAAAAGAAACAACTGCCTCAGACTCATTGCAATCATTATTCTACATAATCAAAATTAAAGATGACCATTTACCAAAGAAGAAGAAAGTTGGTATAAAAGTCACAATACTGAGTTCATCTTTATTGCATGCAGAAAATAAGGTGACAGGTTCAGAATGTAATAATGTGTCAAAAGGATCTGGCCCCAGCAATTTTCTTGAGTATTGGCAGTGATAAATGATTCAAGACTAATGCCATCACAGTAAATAGGTTCTGTTTCCATCACTGACTTTGTACATACTTAGGGTGGCTCTGTTAAAGAGAATTAAATACACAGCACCATATGGAAAGAATTATTTTGAGTTTTCCTTATGAATGACAGTAAGATAACACATTTTAACATGGAGGTTATGTTCAGACCAGTAAAGGTTAGGGTCATGAATATTTTCTTTTAGATATTTGTCCTTATTTCAGAGTATGATGTTATAGCATTGAGCAAGTTAAATATAGCCACTACCCAACAATACCTCAATCTACCACCTTCCTAATACATACATTGGCTTAATCTCTTCCAGATGATTACATCTGTCTCAGGAATAAGCACCAACATTTATGATGCTGTTTATTTGCTGCAAATCATTCAACTCCTTAATAAAACTCATCCATATTCAATTCAGCCTATATGAGTCATACCTCATTGTCAGCCAGAATATTAATATTTCAAGATATAATCTGATACAGATCAGAAGGCACTATGAGGGCAATTCAACAATTTACAGTTTCCTATTTATTCAATACAGGTGCATTTTACTAAGCATAGCTAATGCCTCATGATGTTGTTTTCTTAGATCAGAAATTGTTAGAATCAATCAGTTATAAATCTTTAAGTCTGATTAGTTGTATATAAAATCACGGTAATTCTGTGCTATGAACAAAATTATCCATTTTTTTGACCATGTGGTAATACATTTAACACTCATGATAGAAATATATATATCCTGAGCCTTTTCCAAGATCTTTTGTTTTTGCCAAAAAAGGCAGGAAGGAAGAAAGGAAAAAGATGAGAGAGGAAAGAAGATAGGAAGGCAGGCAGGAAAAAAGGAAGGAAGGAAGGAAACAACTGAATTGTCTTCATCCTTCTTTCCTTTCCAGCCAGGAAAAACTAATTAGACCTCAAGAGTTGAAAAGGTAGACTGAGATCTGAGTAAGACTTTATATATGTATGTGTGTGTGTGTGTATATATATATATAACATTTAAGTATATATATATCATTTATATAAATGTTATATATTTAAATATATATATATAACATTTAAATATATATATATATTTAACATTCCTCTCTTTCTCTCTCTCTCTCTCAAACATTAATTAAATATATATTGTATTTCAGTGTATTTCAGGCAGATCCATGACCTCTGGGAGCACACAGACTAGGAGGAACAGAAGCATAGGAACAAATAATTAAAGAATAATGCAATAGTATATGAGCTATATTGACTGACTGTTTAAATATATTTAACAGACTGTTTAAATATATTTAATCATCATATGATGATCTCCACAAACTTTAGCCTATTTGCAAGGATGTTAGAAGGTCTCAATTCAAGGATCTTAGAAACACTACTAGTGACCTCAGGACACTGATGCTATACAGATTTAGAATAAAGAAATTTGTTGCCATCACAACTGTTTCCTATATTTGCAGTCCTCAATTGTTACTCTAGTGGATTGTAGAATAAATCACTGTTAAATTATATTTAAAACCTTGTATCTTATTACTAAAGCACCTTAGAAACTATAATTAAATTGTATTGAAAGTGAAACTAGAATCTTGAGGACTAGGATGCTGTAATCATCATTTTAGTGTTTATTACATTTGTTATTAATGAATCAGAGAGATAACAAAAGTCTCCAATTTATCAGAAAAAAAGTCATTAAAAATTGCAACTGAGAAGTTTCCCAAACCTATTCCCAATCTAAACAGGAGAGAAATGAGAGAACACAGTGTTTCTGAACAGTTTGTAATGGGAAATCTGTACAAAAGTATTTACATAACCAAGAGAAGCCCCTAGAGAAAGGAGGAATTTGAGGGTAAATTAATGCAATGGATTCACAGAAAAAAAGGGGGACTGTTGTAAGGCCCAAAGGTGCACTTTACAATGAATAATTCCATCAAAATTATACGTGCAAATTAGATCAATTAAAGTGGAAGATGCTCAGTCACATACTGGTCTAAAAGTTAACAGTTGTGAGAATAGAACTAAAACCAATTCCAATTGAAATTGTCAAGAACATCCCAGGTGGAAAACAAAATAATTCCTAAAGGAACAAGAGTAAGTAAAAGCATTATTTACTTTCTTTCTTTTTTTTTTTTTGAAGGTTGACATTAGAAAAAATTATAAATATTTTTTCTGGCTACTTGTATATTTCTATTCTTGGTGAACAACAAAAATAACAACAAAAAACACACAAGAGAAAGGCACAAATCTTTTTCTAAGGAATACAAAAAGGCCGGCCAACAGTAGGTCCAAGGTGATGACCCAGTTTTATCAAAAATTAGAGATGAACACTTAATCTCCTACTTTTTGTTAGAATTTTTCTAGATTCACTGAAATCAAATATTTATTGTTACCTAAGGCCTTGTAAGAGAGAAATGTAAAAACTAAACATGTTATTTTAAGAAAAAGCAAATTTGTGAAAGGTCAGCGCATATCATAGATAAGGTGAATTGTTTGCATAGCAAACTGTTTATCGCTCAAGTGTCTATGGCATCAAGGGCATTCTTCTAGTTTCACCTGGACTCCTGTGTTTCTGATCAGCTGTAGGTTGAGTAGCAGGTCTGCCTTTATAGGTGGGGCTCTCTAGCAAAATCAGGTGCCAGCCCACCTGGAGACTGGGGTGCTTCCGCTCGTCTCCACATCGTCCTTCATTGTGCAGCAGACTAGACCAGCCTTGTTCTTAATGGCAGAGGCAAGGTGTTGAGACAGTGGTAGAACATGAACTCTCTTAGAAACCTAAATTTGGAACTGTTACACTGTGACTTCCCCCATATTCTGTTGGTTAAACAGGTCAGAATGGCATTCCAGATTCAAGAGGTGGGGAAATTTACTCCACCTCTTGATGGGAGCGTTTCAAAGTCACATTTGCAAAGGGCCATTTGAGAGACCATTATTGGGGCCATCCATGCAGTCAGCCAACAAACATATGAAAAAAAGCTCATCATCACTGGTCATTAGAGAAATGCAAATCAAAACCAAACTGAGATACCATCTCATGCCAGTTAGAATGGAGATCATTAAAAAATCTGGAGACAACAGATGCTGGAGAGGATACAGAGAAATAGGAACTCTTTTACACTGTTGGTGGGAGGGTAAATTAGTTCAACCAGTGTAGAAGACAGTGTGGCGATTCCTCAAGGACCTAGAAATAAATACCATTTGACCCACCAATACCATTACTGGGTATATACCCAAAGAATTATAAATTGTTCTATTATAAAGACACATGCAGACGTATGTTCATTGTGGCACTGTTTACAATAGCAAAGACTTGGAACCAACCCAAATGCCCATCATTATTAGACTGGATAAAGAAAATGTGGCACGTATACACCATGGAATATTGTGCAGCCATATAAAGGATGAGTTCATGTCCTTTGCAGGGACATGGATGAAGCTGGAAACCATTATTCTCAGCAAACTGACACAAGAGCAGAAAACCAAACACTGCAAGTTCTCACTCATAAATGGGTGTTGAACAATGAGAACACATAGACACAGGGAGGGGAACGTCACACACTGGGGCCTGTTGTGGGGGTGGGGGGCTAGGGGTGGGATAGCTGTAGGTGGGGAAATTGGGGAGGGATAACATTAGGAGAAATACCTAATGTAGATGACGGGGGATGGATGCAGCAAACCACCATGGCATGTGTATACCTATGTAACACTTCTCCATGATCTGCACATGTACCCCAGAATGTAAAGTATAATAAAAAATAAGTAAAAGCAATAATGAAACTAGAAGTTGGGTTTTTAAAATTATTTATTTATTTATGTATTTATTTATTATCATGACCTGCTGGCAATTCTAAACAAGGGTAATGAGAAAATACTCCTCTCTACAAATCTGTCTGTCTCTTCCCCCAATTTGGAATGTGCTGGGTACAATCACTGGTATGAAGAAGCTAGCTTCTTTTTCTGGATTCAAACAGGGAATTCAAGTTCCCAGGAATTGTTGGCAGTTCTCTTGTGAAAAAATCTGGACCTGTTAGAGGAGACAGCCCAGGGAAGTGGAGCCCAGATGTGGATCTTGTTGATGATGTAACTTGAATCAAGACACAAATGAAGTTGCATTGAGCCTCTACATTTTCAGCTTATCTAAGTGATTTCTCTCTTTTTAAAGACTATCTGGTTTGTTTCAGAAATCCAACCTGTACAATGAGAGCATCATTTCTCCTCCTGCTCTGCCTCCTTCTCCTCCTCCTTCTTCCTTCTCCTCTTCTTCATCCTTCTCTTCTTCTTTTTCTTCTTTTTTTCTTCTTTCTTCTTTCTTCTTATTTTCTTTTCTTTCTTCTTTTTATTTTCTTCCTCTTCTTTCCTCTTCTTCTTCTACATAGGGACTTGCTTTGTCACCCAGGCTGACTTCATTCTATTTTAAAACCAACTGCTGAGGTAAAACCCTCCTTGGATACTATAATTTGTGCTTATCCCTCAGGGTCAGCAAACATTTTCCATAAAGAACCAGAGAGTAAATATTTTAGGCATGTATGTACTGTTAATAAAATTCTAATTGAATTAATTAATTAAATATTTACAAGTATATTTCTAGTCTCTGTTACCTACTAGTCAACTCCTCCATTGGAGACTGAAAGCAGCCAATGGCAAAATGTAAACAAATGATTGTAGATGTATTCTGTTAAAACTTTATTTATGCACAACAAAATTGGAATTTTATATATATTTTTTCTCTGATTTTTCCCCCAACCATTTAACATTGTAAAAACCATTCTTATGACTCGGACCTCACAAAACCAGGCAAGCCATAGTTTGCTGCTCCTTGCATCAGATCATTTTAAGTATTCATAGACACATATATTTATGAAAAATCAATACTGTTGCTCTGTGATTCTGCAAAATATAAATTATATATACATATATATGTGTATATGTATGTATATATGTGTGTATATATATGTGTGTGTGTGTGTATACATATATATATATATATAAAATTCTAAAACATACATTTATCACTCAGTAAAGGGTTTTTACACATTTGACTGCTAGTCCAAGTCCTCTTTTTTAACTGCTTCCTAATACTGAATGCTTAATATTGATATATGAATAGTAGATGCTTTATACTTATATTGATAAATTACTGGTAATCCTAAGAAATAAGTTGTTTCTATCTTTTGTCACAAACATTTTTACTCAAGCCACCTTATTCCCAGGCATAGTACCTTTTTAGGGTACATGCTCAATTATTACTAGAAATGTTTTATGTGCCTTTTAAATTTTAAACTTTCCTTACACCTTCATAAACAATTGATATCATTAAATGTTTTAATATTTTGACAATCTGGTAGATGAATATGTTGTTTGAATGTATATTTCCCCAAATATTAGTGAACTTGAATTCATTTGTGTACCTGCATTGGCCATATGTATTTTCTCTTCTATGAATGGATCATATATTTCTTTTGCTAACTTTTTACTGTACTGCTTGTCCTTTCCTTATTGATTTGTAAGAATTCTTTATATATTACTGATGAAAATATTTTGTCATTACATTACAAGTATTTTCTCCTAGAATGCCCACATCTATTTATTTGATTAGTATTGTATATTATCAATCAGAAATCCTAACATTTGAGACAGCCAAATTTATAAGTTTTTAGTGTCTTGTCCCAAGGTCTTTCCTGTTTCAAGGACATAAACACAATCATTTATACTTTCTTCCATTATTTTATTTTATTGTCATTTATATTTAGGTATTTTTAATCCATTCAGAACTTAATATTATAATTGCCATGGAATAATATAACTGTTTTTATTAAATCAATCATCTGAGAAATACTTATTGAATAATCTGTCATTTCTCCATTAATATGAAATGCTACATCTATCATGGTCTAATTTCCCAAATATGCATGGTCAATTTTTGAATTATCTTTTTAATCCCTCTGATATATTTGTTTATGCTTTAGTCAATTCCACACAGTTTTAATCACAATACCTTATGATATACTTTAATGTCAAACAGGGAAAATGCATCTTTTATTATTTTTAAATATTGTCTTGGCTATCACTACGGTCTACTCCTATATGTGAATTTTGGAATTAGGTTTTCAACTGCCATGAAAAATTGTATTGGGATTAATTGAATTGATATATTAATATGATAAGAATTGACAGCCAAAATACTGAGTTTATGCATCTACAAATATGGAATATCTTTTTATATGTTAAAGGGTTTTTAAAGGTTCTTCAGTAACATTCTATATTTTCCCATGGATTAAAAAAAATAACTGGTTATATTTCTAGCTATTTTGTCAATTTCATGTCTATCAGAAATGACGTATTTTTTCTTATTATATTTATTGTATTATAATTGGTTTTCTTATAATTAATTATGCAAGTCTCTAGACAAGCTATCAATGTTTGTACGTAAATGATTTTGTCTTATAGTTCACTATTATTTGCTATCATTACCTATATTTGACTCCAGTATTTTATGTGAATCATAACATAAATTTAGCAGCTTGCTATATTTTCCTATACTCTGTAATGATTTGTATAAGTTGGGAATTTCATGTTTCTTGAAGGTTTGGTACATATCATCTGTAAAAGAATTAGGTCTTAGTAAGTTTTCAGCGCCAGGACATACTTTTAAGTTGTGATTTCAATATATTTCATAGATTATGGTCCACTCAGGTATTCTACTTATGTTGTGCTAGTTTTTATCCTTTAAACTTTCTCGGTATATTGTGCATTTTATTTGAACTTTATTGGTATAATATTACACATATGACCTTTACTTTTTAAACCTCTATCTTTTGTTTAGTTATATCCTAGACTATTGCTATCTTTCTTATAGTAGAAAATCTAACTTTTAAAAACAGAAAATTTAATTTGTACTTTATATTCAGTGTCAATATTTAACCAATACCTAAGTCATCTTTCTTAACAGGAGATTGATAGCTTTTATTTTCTTCTCCTTTCCCTCATCTCTTCCTCCTACCTCTCATGCTGATATTCTTTCAATTATTTTATCCCAAGTGGCTACTGAAATCAGAATTTCTGGGAATGCTTGTATATATCTATTCTGGAGACATTCCCCAGGTAATTCTTATGGTCCAGGTTTGAGAAATGCTGATGCAAGGCTTACTTAATCATTTGTCGTACTAAATTAATATTTCTCAGAATGTGGTCAATTGAGCTGATGTCTATTAAATAGTAATCTCTTAACAAGAGTTCCTAGAACTGTATCTTAAGCAAGCTTCCTGGGCGAATCTTGTATACATTAAAGTCTGAGGACTATCACTATACCCTTACTAAGTTCTACTCTTAATATACCTTAGTTTGGCTCCTTACTATTGTTACAACTGACAAACTATCTTGAGGTTTTGGTTTTGCAGAGGAGCCAAGAACAATAACAAAACAAACAGAAAACCCAGGTATATAGAGAACACTTCAATAATCTTTGCAAAATTGTTATTAGAGATCTTCTATTGATTGTGATTTGCCAGGCAATAAAACAAAAGATAACTTTAATGTTTCGTAATGTTAATTACACCTGGTTTCTGGTTGAATTATTGTTCCTTTTTCTACATCATTATTCTTTGTTGAAGGAGGAGGAGTGGCTGTCCTATGCATTGGCATTGTAGCACATTTACCAGCAACCCTGGCCTCTACACACTATACACTAGTAACAATCCACCCGTCCAGCTCCCTCAACCCCAGTTGTAACAACCAAAAGTATCTTTAGACATAGCCAAATGTCCCCTGGAGAACAAAATTGCTCCAAGTTGAGAACCACTGAACTACATGATTATCTCTTCTCACTCACTTTATAGTTAACAGTCTCACATAAGTATTTTAATTGTAAACTACTTTGAACATTCATATAAGTAGAGTTGTAAAGTATAAACATATTTGGAACAAAGATGATTATAACCTTATTAAAAATTCATTAATATTCAGTAATATATTAAGGCTTTATATAATTATCAAAAGATTCCAAAATAATTTAATAAGTTTTTCACTTCAATATGACCTTTTTGAGATCTGTGAAATTGTTTGCCATCCTTAGCTTGTTTTCTTGTCTAAAAATTTAGCTAGTATCATCAACAATATTTCAAAAATGTATCATAGTTCTTTAGTACATGATAGCATGTGTAATCTATGCATGGCTATTACAGCAGATAACATATTACATAGAACTGGTCAAGTGAAGGGCAGAAGAAAAGAATTATAGGGTTAGTGTTTGTCCTTCATTCGATTTGGTTTTTTATCTAGTGCTCAGGAAAATGTCCTAAGAATGTTTGTCATAGCTCTGTGTTTGATGCCGGCTCCAAATGAGCATTGGTCCAGAAAAATAAGTATTTATTTATGGTATTTGAGATGCAGTTAATCTTGGATTTTTAGAGCTAGCTCTCATTAAAATTACTAGCATTTCTATTTACATATATTTCTGTCTGTTGACATTTTGTAAAGAAATATTTAAATACCAAGTGGCTATATCTATGTGACTCCAAATATGGGAACAAAATGAAAGCTAGAGTCATCTAGATGTTTCCTATCTTTGCATTTTTTTTATATGTTAACAACACTAATTAAACCAAACAGGACAGATAAATTATAGGAGGCCCCATTTTCCTACATATGTTAAAGAAAGCATGAGAAAATTGGGGTAATTTGAGGACATTTTGTTTACATAATTAGAAAATATGTACTTCACTAAAATTCACTGCTCTTTTTAAAATGTCTAAAACACAGAGATACACTGTTATGTTACATTCAGGATCCTGGTATTCATTAGAGTTGTACTGCTTTACATAATTAGAAGGCCACTGAAAATAAAAGTAGTTTACTTTCATTCAATTAACACTAATCAAGCACATATATTATGCAGATGTTGTGCCAGGTGCTCGGAGGACTAAGATGAATAATTATGGTCCCTGCCTTTGGGAGCTCACAGTCCAAGCGGGGAACAGACCATTAAGTGACTAGTGGTAGCATAAAGTGCAAAGAGGTGCATACTCAACCATGTGAACACGGGCTGTGGATGGGGGGACCAGCAAGCAGCTCTGTGTGGCTGGAAGTCACAGAGCTCAGTGGGAGGTTGTTTCAGAACATGGGCTGTAACGGTGGGCTGAAGACTTCATTACTTAGAGAAAAAATAAAAGTATTTTCTTCATAGTTATGTTTGCTGAAGTTATACAAAACCAGGATAGCAGTTTTAGTACTTTTTTGCTGCTTTTATTGTAACAAAATAAATCAAGATTTTGTCTTTGTTTTTAACTCAAATCTGACCAGTGGTGTATTTACCAATAAAAATACTCAAAATCAAAAATAATATCTCTGTTACTTAGAACTTCTGGTTTCCAATAGAAAATTTCTTTCCTCTAACTACACAACTTTCACTAGTGTTATATAAGAACTTTTTCACTAGTGTTATTTAAGAACAAGCAAAGCTTGAAGTGACAAAACTTGTGGATGTATTTTATTTTCCTGAAGGTCATGTAAATTATAGACTCGGTGCTCCATGTTTCAAACAATTGAAACCAATTCCTGTCATTTTTTTTCATACTAAGACAGTGGCTAACAGTTTGAATCTATCTTTAGGTAATCTGATATCATAAAACCCAAGCCCAAGCATTAAGCCACACTGACCTAATGGGGTGCTCGGGATATATCCAAGTGTGTTAAGGGTACCATCAGTAAAAGCCTTGACTTCCCAGGTAGCTGCTCTCTTATTCACATGTCCTTCCTCCAGATCAGGTGTCCTGAGCCTCCTGGTCTTTTTTCCCTTTCTCTTTGCCAATCCTACTAGTAGGAAAACATCCAATATTTACATCTTGGTATAAATTTACACTACTGCATGCTTCTTTCTGGGTTATTTGCTTTTAAGGTCTTACCTTTTATTTTGTATACAATAAATTGTAGATATTTTTGAGTAGAAAAAGGAGATAACATTGAATGAGTTATGTTAATCCAGCCCTATCTCAGTACTTAGCACAACGTGGGAAGTGGGAGATGCTTAGTAATTACTTAAAGGCTGACTATTAAGTGCTCATCAAATATTAGCTGCTTAAGAAAGGAAAGCAAAGTATGTAATTTTCTATCTTTAAATAATGTTAGAGGTGGAAGAGTATATTAGAGACCATCTATTTTGCTCCCCTCACTTTACAGGTTAGCGAATTGACAGCTAGTAAGTGAAGATTCAGGAGCCCAGGATAGCATAGCTGGAAAGAGAATGCAGCTCTCCTTAAGCAAAATCCATTTTCCACGATGCAACATGCTATTTCCCATGGAATAGACAACACAATTTCTGATGCAAAAGATTGAAGGTGGATAGAGTTTATAATACAAAAATCTTAGCTGTGGCATTTTGACTCTTATATTATTATTTCTGACTATCTTTACCATGACATCAGTCAAGCCCCAGCACTGGAAACACTCTACAGCATTGCTATTGGTCAGTGATGCCAACTTTTGTTTTGTTTTCAGAAGTACTAATCACTTCATTACGATTGTCCTGTTAACATTTCATCATACTTGCCTTTTTTGGTTTTGTTTTGTTTTTTATTTCCATAGGTTTTGGGGGAACAGGTGGTGTTTTGTTACATGAATAAGTTCTTTAGTGGTAATTTCTGAGATTTTGGTGCGCTCGTCACTTGAGCAGTATATACTGTACCCAATTTACAGTCTTATCCTTCACTCCCCTCCTACCCTTTCCCCCCGAGTTTCCAAAGTCCATTGTATCACTTTTGTGCCTTTGCAACCTCATAGTTTAGCTCCTGCTTATGAGTGAGAACATATGATGTTTGGTTTTCCACTCCTGAATTACTTTACGTAGAATAATGGCCTCCAATTCCACCCAGGTTGCTCTAGATGCCATTACTTCATTCCTGTTTTACATACGTGCCTTTTTGTTGGTACAGTTAAGGGTATATGATGTTCCATCATATACTAAAACTACGAGTTTTAGTCCCAGTTTTATCAAATTTTGTAAAAAATATGTTCCATTTACATTTGTAAGCCAAATGTTCCCTAGGCTTATCAGCCTGTAATGACAAAATGAAAATACATTTCCTTTAATAACCATATTATGATGACTCAGAACTGTCATCACATTCGACTACAAGGAATCCAGTCTCTCACTAAGTTCCACCTGAGAATGGAACTACAACTGTCTTCTGGGGTTCTGTCAATCTTCTGTTTTCTACTTTGCCCAGTGAGTTGCTACTTGCTCCACTTCAGGTCACCTCTTGATGTTCTCAGAATGCAATGTCTCTGGAGCTATTATCCCTCCCCCTAACCCATGCATTCTCAATAGGGGTGATAGCAAACCCAGAGGGGTGAAAATTCTTTCTTGGGGAGTGATACTATCTTACTCTTTTTATGTATGAAGCACAGAGGTACATATGGGTATGTAAACAGATATATACTGTCTATCTGTAATATTAAAATTTCACAAGGGGAGGTGATTAGGGGAAAAATGCCTAACAAGGCTTCTTAGAGGGTTGATAACAACAACCAAAAATTACAGAAACAGTGCTTTAACCCTTCATTTCAAGTGTGGAAACAGTGCTTTAACCCTCCATTTCAAGTGTGGAAACAGTGCCAGCCCCTCCCCCTAACTTTTGTAGTCTGCCTTAGACCAACCTGCAGGTGTTTTACAAGATTTTACTAAAGATTGTGGGGGTTTCAGAAGATGAGCATCCTGGATTAGTGCTAAATGTGGTCTCACCCAGATCATGTCTGCCCTTAGGGTGCTTCACAATGTGTTTCCCTGCCTACTTACGTTTCCATCTGGAGCTGGGGCTTTTCAGGGTGATTGAATCTGGGAATCCCCCCTTTCCTTCAGGGTACCCAAGACAACGGGTAACCTTGCCTCATGGCCTCCAAAAGGAAAATCCTATTGGAATATCATAGTCAAGTGCAGTATTGGGTTCAAATCTGTGATATCTGGTCTTACATTCCGCTAAGATTGTAATATCAACAATTCCATCGAGATTGAGATTAGTAATACCCAACCCAATACAGTTATGATTTCCCTTCCATCTAATATGAGATCATATTAGCAAGGGCTCCTGTCATCTTGAAGATCATAGCGCCCAATTATCACACAAACATTTAGAAAATGGTCAAGAAATTATTTGCCATGCTATAATGGTTAGGGGCTGGGCACAGTGGCTCACGCCTGTAATCTCAGCACTTTGGGAGGCTGAGGCGAGTGGATCACATAAGGTCAGGAGCTCGAGATCAGACTGACAAAACCCCATCTCTACTAAAAATTCAAAAATTAGCCAGGCATGGCAGCACATGCCTGTAGTCCCAGCTACTCAGAAGGCTGAAGCAGGAGAATCACTTGTACCTGGGAGGCAGAAGGTTGCAGTGAGCTGAGATCACACCACTGCACTCCAGCCTGGGCAACAGAGTCAGATTTCATCTATAAAATATCCGCAGTCTTGAAAAATCTATCTATCATTATTCTGTCTTCCTTTAAATACCATCACATGTGTGCCGTAGCAGAGCTGTCAGTGTTTGTGTAGTTAATATATGGTTTTATACTATTTCAGATCAAAGTGTACACTGATGGTAAGTGAAAGACAAGTTTCCAGGCTAACCAACTGGTCTTGCTTTGCCTAGGGCTTTCTCAGTCTTACACTGAAAGTCCTAAGTCCCAGGACAAACTCAGATTTTTGATCACAATAGTTTCTTGCTTAGTTCAGTAACTACCTGGAGACCATTCTGACAAAGGTGACATAACATTAGCAGGTATTAGTGTGACCTGTGGTACAGTGCTGGCTTTGTACCCTTGCTGCCACATTCTCCCTTACCCTATTCCACTCTATAAAAAGGAAAGCTGTACTGCAATATTTTTCATATATTTCAAGTTAAACATTGTATCTTATGATCAATATGTGAACACACATATCTTTCAGCATATATTTAGATGGCCATTCTGTAACAGGCTTCTACAATAGAAGATGCTATTATATCTGACAGCAGGAAGTGGTGAATCACCCTATTTGGTAATCACAGTTTGCTAGTTGTCAAAAAAAAAAAAACCACATTTTAAATATTGCATGGTATTGCTTAGCCCTCTGCCCCTCCTTGTCAATGCCACTGCTGTGTCTCCTGAGAGACCCAATATGTTAGGGCATGTCCACTGAAAATTGAAGCTGTATAATCTATTACATGCAAAATAGAAATCAGCCTCACGCTGTGGATAGCATTGAAACAGGCTTGTTACATTTATAAAGATTGCTCTGATAAGAGCATCCCCAGTTGACCAACATATGGGCACTGATGAGGCTGTGTGTCTCTCATTTAATTTATAGTTGGAGCATCTACCTTTGAGGTTTAACTAGCTTTTCAATGGTACATTTCGCACCTGTTCAGTATTACTAATCCCAAAGACTATTTTCTTTTTTATCCCATGGAATTATCCAGAGAGACCAATTAAGAAAAAAAAAAAAGCAATTCAGAGAAATAAAAATGTGATTTATCCCAGAGGTTATGCGATAGCATGCAGGAGGGAAAATGAATTCATCTTCGAGTTTAATTTAAAAAATAATGTTGTACATATGTAAAAAATTGGTCCATACTTCAGGAAGCTTTTAATGAGCTTTAAAAATCTCTATTAATTTCTAATGTATATAATTTATGTATTTGTGAAGTTCCTACTATATAGATTAATGGGTAAAGACAGCTCTTACTTTTCTCTTCACCAGAAAGAACAGAGTATAATATCTCTTAACTTCTGTCTCAACTAGAGGAAAATAGGAGATGCTCACACTTCTATTTTATTAATGGAGAGACCATAACACGAAGATATTTTAACAGCTTTCAGCTTTCTAAGCTTATAATTTGCAAGCATGCCTGAAATATGAACAAGTTGGCTCGTATATCCCTCAGAGCTATCTGGTGGGAAAATGGTCCCCTTTTTTCTCATATTTTTTTGTTCTGAAAAACATAATTTGTTAAATTTACGAAAGATTTATTTTCTGGTAGGTTTATAGGGTGATGCTCAGGTATAGCCAGGAAGGAGGCCAAAAAAATCAGGTATTAGAAATTCTGTGAAACCTAAGTAGAGAAGAGAACAAGTTTCTATATATAAGCTGGAATAAGTGGAGCATTTGTACTCTTCAAAGTTTCAGTGAAAGCAGTTGTTGCTTTTGCTATGTCAGGATTGTGATCTTTGATATTTACTATTGTTTTGAAATGCTTAAGAGGCAGTCGCCTCATCTATGATCTGATACAATTATTGTAGTAAATTTTGGTACTATGGAATTAAATCAGATCAATTATGGAAGATTTTATGTAATTTTTCTACTTACTTTAGAAAAATTTCATAGTGCCCTAATTGCTTGATAGAACTGCTCATATTCAACTAAGATAAAACTATGGTAGATTCTATCATAATATTTAATTATGAACAAAGGACTTGGGTAAGAGAGTTATGACCAAATACATAGTTTAAAACACATGATTCAGTTTTATTTGTTTCAATATCACAATTTCAGGTCCTAAAAGAATTGTGGCTCTATTATTTCAATAATCCAATCCTGATATAAATATCTCTTTTTTTCTTAATTAGCTCTACATTCAGATTTTTAGACTAATAGAGTGTTGGGAAACTTAAGCAAGTTTTATAAGATACCCAAACTTTAAGAAGTTTTGATATATGCTTTTAAAAAAAAATATATATATCTTTTGCTGTTTTCTTTAGCTAGAGGAAGCATTTGAGGTATGGGTTGTAGGAAAAGGATGCAATGAATGTTCTTTAAAAATAAGTTTTATGGAATAAAAACTTGCTAAAAAATAAGTTTTATAGACTTGATGGAAACAACTTGGTATACTGAGAAGACATTATTGGGAATTATTGGGTCACCATTTTAGTGGCTTGATTATTTAATCTCTGCCTATTTTGAAAAGAATCTGAGATAGTTTACAAAAATGTATGTAATACAGAAGGATGATAAATACATTAGGAAACTGAGGAGACAGGAGAATAAGAAAGATTAATTAAAAACCTTTCATAAATTGCAGGACAATGGAGTTCATCTCTATACTAAAGTTTCTCAGCCTTGGTTGTATATTGGGATCACACAGGAAGCTTTTTAAAAATTTCAATGCTTGATCCCCACCTCAGAGCAGTTAAATCGGGATTCTGAGGGTGGGGCCTGGGCACTGCTACTTTAAATAAAAATCATGTAGCTTATACTAATATGCAAGAATTAAGAATTATTGTCTTATCCAAAAAAAAAAATCCTGAAATCATAAAACAAATGAACAAAAAATCCCTTGTGTTCTTTACTTTAAACATAAAGAAACCCAGTAGACTTTCACTGCAACGTAGTCTCTCTCTTACATCACTATTTTAATTAAAATAGACTCAAATTCTTTTTAGGAAAAATTTATTTGTCACTACCCTAACTTGTTTTCGAGATGCTTATCATCTTGTGAAAGCAGAAACAGAAAATATTAGTTCAAAATGCAGAAGTAACTGTTGAGTAGTGGTATAAATATGGTGCTGTGAGAGAAAGAAGTGATTCAACTTAAGAGGAGGGTGTGAAGAATCACAAAGGACTTCATGGAGGAGAGAGCATTTGTTCTAGGTGTTGAGAACTAAGAAACAACTTTTAGATAGAAGGTGGAGGCAAATGCATTTGTGGCTGAGGGAGGAGTGAGCAGAGGCCAAGAATGGCCATTGTACGCGGGGATTTCATAAATAGAAGAGCTCCATAAGGCAGAAACATGGCTAAATAATTACGTTCACAAGTAATTCTCACACTACATTTCTTACAACATATTTTTTCAAGGTTGTATGCAGCAGGAAAATATTTCCCATTTGACAACCCTGGCGTTAAAGAAAACTGACTGGTATCCTGTGTCTGTGGCAAGATAACCAACAGAAATATTGTCCTTGTCATCCCTACAATTTTCCTGCCTCCATTTTTTTTTTTTGAAGCAAGTTACTAGGCTTTGTGGTTCTTGTAGTCCTTGCAGCCAGAATCTGAGTAGGATGAAAGACAGAAGAATCCCAAAGCACATTATTAGGAAAGTTTTATCAGTTGAGATTTTGTTAGCGCTCTGGAGGGTGATGGGAGAGAGAGCCTTTGAGAGGGCAAAAGGACATGAGACAGGGTTCATTCCTCTGGACCGAGGGGCATCTCAGGAGGGAGATCTTGGCACCTTGGTTCACAGCATTAGCTTAAGATCCTCTTACTTACATGGGTAGGGGCAAGGTGAGTCAGGGAACTTAAAAAGGACCAGAGTAGGCAACAGCCATCAGGAGGTCAGTAGTAGCCAGGATGTACTGCACATCAGCAGCTCATCCCTCCAGGTACCACAGGAATCTTGGAGATTTTGCCGTAACCAAAGGAAAAGAGGCCGTCATAATGGATACAAAACTCCTACTGCTCTGAAGGATGATATGAGGTGAAGAGTTCATGCATACTCAAGTTTGTGGACCAAAATTTCTATCTGATAAATACCTGAGAGTTCTTGGCCTTAAGAGCAATACCTTGGGCTGAAGAGGATAGGAGAGAGGTCAAACCACCTAAGTTTCTGCCTTTAGTTTTTGGCAGAGCTTCTAGAATATAACCAAATTTTTAGTACACACTAAATTCAAGATACTTAGTCACATTGCTTTATCTTCATAGTGTCCCTGTAAGAACTCATTTTATCATGCTTATATAGATGAGACCAGACAAGTCAACTAGATAAAGTCGCTCAAAATGTACGAAGAAGCTGGATTCAAACCTAGGCAGATATGCCAAAAGCTTATTTCCTTAACTTTATTTCTGTGTCCTCTCCCTGGAATCTTTATTCTATGTCCTACTAGCGAAACATACACACTGATAAACCACAGGATAGGAAGGCTGTCAGCAGAGGACTTACTCTATTACTCTTCCTCCTTGATAATATGAACTGATTTTAAAAAAAGGGCTGAACAAATTCAAATCCTCACTATACCAAACTTCCTTTTAGAGATAATTGGAAGAGAAGCAGCTCCACTATTTCCAAGCCTGCTCTTCTGGTGTATCTCTGCATATTTTTTCCTTTTCTGACAACTGGAAATTTTTCTCTGCCAATGACTACCTGCCATTTACATTCATTCATTGTGCTCTGATAAAGGGACATCATAGCTTTAAAGTCACAATTCCAGCAAAGTAACCTTCAAAGAAACCATCCCAAACCAAACTCATATAGATCTCTGTCTCCCTGCTCCTTATCTTAAAATGAATATTTGATAAGACAATCCTTTTGGCACATATTCACTGGGAAGGAAAATGGATTGCACTTTCTGGACGTGAGGCAGGATTTTTGATAAACTTTGAGATATGTTGGTACTTTATGCGCCTGTCACTTTGTTCTGCCATAGTAGTTTTGTTTTCTGACAACTTATTTAGTGATATCAAGAGGGCAGTGGGAAGGTGACCTAAATAGGGAATGAAGTCCCTAAATGGTACTTGTGTTGAGGAGTGGCTCCTCCACAAATTCAGTTCATGGTGGAGACCTTAGGAATAAAGGGGCCCGAAAACTTTCCTGGTGCTCAATACTGTTTTCTTCAGCCTTCACACAATGCAGTTGAGAAAATATGTATGAGATAGAGATTGGACAGGATAGATGTGTCCATTTTGGTATATTCAGGAAGAGAGCAAAAGGGAGACAGAATGGATGCCTCAAAGTAGGATTACAGAAACATTAGTAGCTTAGTAAGTAGTGGTGAGATTTTGGGAGTTTTAGTATCAGTTTATATTATTTTTTAGGATTCACATTTTTCTCAAGTGGGCATTTATCATTCATATTAATGATTTAGAAGCAAAAAAATGAATAAGAGACATAGAAATAGCCTTATAGGACATCTGCAAAGAAAGGAAAAACTATGTAACTCTAGCTTGAAAATATCCTTAAATACCAATTAAAATGGTACAAAATGTTCTGTCAACCACAGGCAATGCCTCTGAGAGCCTTGGAATGTGGAAAAAGAACAGTGACATCTGCACTCAGTCATGGAGGAACAGCTGAGCAAGTCAGCACCAGTGGACGGGACTCGGAGTTCTTGAGGTACCTGGAGGTCACTGAGCACTAGGCTTCCAGGCCCCTTCATAGCATGCCCCCTCTCCTGAGAGAAGTGGCCTGCCTGAAGAGGACTAAATGAGTTTGGCACAGCAGAAAGTGTAGCAGGAGATAGGGATTTTGTTGCTGTTTGCTACCTCTCCACTCTCAATCTCTGAAATGCGTTTTTGTTTATTTTTTTTAGAGAAATATCTTTATTGGCTTGGGTTTTTCTAACGTCAGAAAAGAGAATTGAGGAGACCAGATTGGGAACCAAGGTCAGAGAAGCATCCGTGGGTAGACCCTGCACTGTGAGGAGACATAGGGGATCTACTGACTGGCCTGTCTGGCTGCCGCTCTTGAGCCACACAGGGCATTTGGCGACCCATGCCTGCTAATTAAGGGCCGTGCAGTGGCAGCTTCTGACAAATCACTTGGTTGTTTTGTTATAAGGAGCTTCATTTCCTCAGGATGAATTATGAAGATTTTTTTTTCTTTCTGTTGTTTTAAAATAGGGCTGTCTTATCTGAGAATGTGTTAATTAAAGTTATCATGTATTGCCTTCTTTCTAGTCCTATACAGAGTAATTTGATATGAACAAATTACTCTTTGGAAGACAGCTTCCTGTGCTTGGAATAGCAGCGGTTGTAACTCTACCAAGACGAGCTGCCCAGAGGGGAAAGGGCATGAGGAGTAGGTTTGGAGACAGAAAGAGGAAAGGAATGTTCAGATCTCACAGGCGGGACACTTGCGGTGGCATGGTTGGGTCCACTTCGCTTTCTGCTTTGCCTCCTAAGCAATCTGATGTTACCTACCCACAGACCTCCATTTCCCTGGTGCACTCCCCTGGCTGGCCCTCCTGCTAATCTCTTTGCTGACTGAACATTAGCCTTCCCTAGCCAGAAGCCAATTAGAAAAACACTACCTCTATCTCACTAGGTTGGAGTGTAGGACTTTGGGAACAGAAGAAACAGCTGTAAGTCCTAACCTCACCCTCAGTCAGGTATCCAACTCAAATACATGACCATTTATTCAGGAGGCATCCGCTGTGTTCCACGGCTTTGGGAAAGTCCAGAGAGAGATGCAAAGATGGAAACATTGTCTGTATCCCCGTGTAGTTTAGGATCCCTCTTGGGAAGAAAGCAATTGTTTCCAATAATAATAGTAAGCACAGTAAGAAAGATGCAGTGATGTAGAATGGGAAAGGGGATTCAGCACATTCTCAAGTGAGCTCCTAAATGGAGGGGTGAGAGCATTGTGACTTCATCCTCTGCATCCAGGCACTGCTGGCATGTCTGGTGCACAGTGGGTGCTCTGCAGTGTTTGCCATTATTGAGAAGGGGTATCCAATGGTGTGCATACCCCTTTGAAAGGGCTTACTAGTCATGTGAGGTGCTGCTAGAGAGAAAAGTAGGATTTTGAATTGGAGATGAGAGTTGGAAGAATATTCTAGTGGGAAAAAAAAGAACATGAGAAACAGTTCAGAAACATGGAATCCCTGCTCAACTTCCTGTGCTCACTGCCCTCTGCCCCTTCATCCAGATATTTTGAGGACAGATTTCTCTACAGGTAATTGAAGCAAGACTTCCTTGGTGAAAATAGTTTCGTTGGTCTCTTGATTCTGACAGAACTCACAAACCCTCCGTGCTTGTTTGCTTCCTTCCCTGAATCTCATTCTTTCATTCTTAACCTTTCTACATCTCCCTTATGTCCTGTTTTCATTTTCCCGTGTTCTGAGCTCCCGTCACCATCTTTATCCCATCAACCAAAGGGACAGGGCACTGGTACAGTTACCAGGTCACCAAGCTAAACAAAGGGCTTTAGAGTTGGTCTTTTGCGTGACTGTCCTGCCTCTAGGTGTTTATCTCTTTTCTGCGGGTAGCATAACAGAAGCTCAGAAAGTTGATGTGCCTGCAGCAAGATGTAAATGGAAGTCACAAACATTCATTTTCCACTTCTTTATTTTGCCTTCTGAGTTGTGGTGCCTCAGCATAATTTAAATCTTTTCTCTCCCCACTTCCTTAACCCCTGAAAATCTGCAACAAGTTCACATACATCTTTAACTCTTCACTCTAGAATTCCAAATAAAACTTTAAAACAATGTTTTGGTTTCTTGTGAAGTCTGAGAATCCAGTGTATGTCCTTGGTTTTATAATAAAAGGCTGGTAAAAAGTCCTTTTTTTTTTTTTAAACTTCTTCTTTCTCTACTCTATTGTCCAGTTTTGGCTTTCCTATTTTCCCTCATCTTTGTAAGATTGCTTTCCAGATGTCTCTTCAAATGACTTGACAGCAGCCCTATTATCTTCTAAGAACCTAAACGCACTTTGACTGCTTTAGAAAAAAGTGTTTTTTCATCTTACTAGGCAGCATCTGAATCTCTCTGAAAACACAAGAAAAGAATATACAGAGAGCCTCCCAGAAATTGCAAGTCCCATGGAAATTAAGGCCATTAGTGTTTTGTATAAGAGTCCCTTTGCATTTAAAATGGACTATTTTGTTTTGGATATAGGTGGAGTAGGATATAAATGTACACTTATTTGCTTCTTAGTTTATCACAGGAATCCAAGAAAAGAACTAAGGACAAGAGAAAAGGAGGAACAAAAGACAGCTCTGATGCTTTTAACTCAGGTTATTTCAGAAATAACAAAATGATAACCCCGCCAAATTCTCAGCACTCTCTTCACGTTGGTTCCACACCTCTCAGTGGGTGATTTGTCTGGAAAGGAATCTCTTTTAGTATTTCTGGCTACTAAGCCATGACAGATAAAGCCACAAGGTGTCACTATTGCTAAAAATTGCTCCCCACCTACAGGATTGATTGTGGTAATGTGAAGCAAATTAGATTTCACTTTCGTTTCTAAATAGGCTCTCTGGGAGAGGTACTTTTTGACTGGCAGTATTAGCTGCCTCCTTCACTCCAAACATCCACTATAGCCTTGGCTAAATTATCTAGTGAAGCTCAGATTTCTAATATAGAAACTGGGTAGAAGATTTCTGTCTTTCAGGGTAGTTTTTAGCCTTAAATTAGAAAGCTTTTGTGTAGCTGGGTTTCAGATGTAGCACTTAGTAGGCACTCAACAAAAGTTAGCTCCCCTAACTTAAAAGCAGGGAATGGAGTTGGAAAGTATGCTAGGGGATGAGGGTGGTAACTTTTTGAGGTCTCTTTCTTTTCTTTTCTTAAAATTAGATTTCAAAGCTGCAAAAATATCACCAAACACAGAGGTCTGGTTGTTGTTAATAGCTATGCCATAAAAAAAAAGTTTAGGAAAAGCTAAATACTATAGCTTCTTCCAATAATCACCATATTAAAGTCTCTAAGAAGTCCTGCTATAAAGAAACCTACTTAATTTTGTTTAATCCACAGTTTCTCAAATTTCTTTGAACAAAGAACATATATGTATATATGTGTGTATACACACACATACACACATTTGCATGTATATACATCTGTAATATATTTATATATGTGTGTGTATGTGTAATTATTATTAACATTCAAATTGAAAAACTTTAGTCTTGTTCAATGTCTTCGATGTACATATGAGAAAGTGGAAACCCAGAGAGTAAGGTCTGGCTCACAAAACATACGTCTTATAAATGCCAGAGTTGCTTTAGAACCACCGCTGTGTTAGCATTGGCTTGTACAAGCTCTTTTCTTTCCAACTTTGTGTTTGATGATGTCAGGTTCATAGCTTGAAATCAGCCACTGTGCGTATATTTACGCCAAAGAAATCAGCAAACACTACAAATCGTTTTTTCTTTTTTTCAAGAGGGTAGGCTTATCAGTATGCTACTGTTAGAACCCAGGTGTTCAAATGCCCAATGCTACATTTCAGTGATTTTTCAGTTTCTAAGGCCCTTTGAAGATAGTATGGCAAAGAAAGGACAAAAACTCAGACTACCGTTTCACTAAGTGTATTTGTGTGTGTGTGGGTATAATACATATGATGCCTATATATTATCTATAATATATGTCATTTCAGGGAGAAGCAGAATATTTCCCTCTTATACTAGGAGATACTTCTGCTTTTCAGCTGGGTTCTAACTGGCGAGACTACAGCCAGTCAAATTTTAAGATGGAGAAAGAATGTTTGCTAACTGTTCAATATCTCTTTTAGCCCACCCCTGATTTCTGGGTAGCTTCAGGGGCCAGATCAAATCAATGGCTCTATCCATCCCACAGCTGGTTGAAGATGGCTTATTTTATGGACTCATGGATGGTGGGGGTTAAGAGACTTCCGGATGTTTCACAGCTATTCTAAAAAAATTTCTTTCTTTCTTGCACCTCTCTATCTTATCTTATCTGATCTGATCTTATCTTATCATCTATCTAGTTTATGGTAGGAATCTAAGAAGAGGTATTCAATGGTGTAGCTTTATCCAGATAGACTGATTGCTAGAATATATATATATATATATATATATATACACTTTCCTAAAATAGGAGGGGGGAAATGGATAAGTTCCATGCCTTGCTGGGGAATATTACAAAAATATGTTAGGAGACATAGAGAGATTGCTGCAGTTGTTTCTTGGGTCCTGGACAGAGAACATCTAGAGAAAACTAGAAGGTTAAAGTAGTTTTTACAAACAACAATTTGGGTGTTAAGCCATAATGACAAGCTGCTTCGTGCTTCTTGGGAAATGACTTCAATCATTCATCAGTGTTTCAGTCATGACAACATTAGCAGCAGCAAAGGCTCTGTAATTTGCAAACAGAAAACCAAAAAGCACATAGCCTGTAGGCTGTGACATTGGCCTTACCCTGTGGGGCAACTGGGTTGTGTGTGGGTGCTATGGAGGCCCAGTGCCCAGGCATAAGAGAGTTGGAGATACTGGTCTGTCCGTGGCTCATGCCTCCAGCTCCACTCAGAGGCAGTGGTTATGAGAATCCAGCATTGCAATAAGACCAGTGAGGAATCCCTGATATAAGTTTTTTGGTTGTGGTGTTGTTGTTTTTGTTTATTCATTTGTTTTTTGGTTTACAGGATAAAGCTCTGGAGCTATGAAATCACTTTTGCATTCAGGCTTGGATATTCAATTTGTGCCCTCTATGGTCTACTGGTTGAACTCCGCACAGATTTTTCATCTTGAGGAGTTTATATATTTGATTGATAAAATTTGAATTTGATGCTGCAAAACTTGAAATCATATCCTATGCCACTATTCATGATTCAGATCAGAAACGTTCCACTTCTCTACGAGTTCAGTCACTAATGGTCAAGCTTCCAGAATCAAGCCTTCATCATCTGAGGATGGATGATTTGTCTCTCTTTTTAGGCACACTGTATGTTGATTTTATAAACTAGGTTGCCTATGTCAAAAGATGCCTGTACTGAATAGTATGCTGTAGTAGAAAGGTCAGTAATATAATCTCTCATGACTACAACTCCCTTCCAAAGGAGTTCAAGAGTCATTTACAGCTGATTTCGTATATAGCTGGTCATGTTCTGCATCATACGACATTGAATTATTCTTCCACACTAGGCCCATGAACTGTGATCAGGTCAGCATTTGAACATGAACACTTAATTTCAAACTGGTCTAGAGTTGTGTGCCATGAACAGTGGTGGCAGTGTGGAGTTTGTCAGCTATAGAATAATATCTGATGAAAGAAGTGGCCAAGTATTAAAAACCATCGAAGTGTGGCTATAGGATTCTTCCACCATGACAGCTGCTGCAGCTTGTGGCTCAGCACTGGATTGATCTCATGGTAGACAAACCTCCTACTGAGCCAGTAGATGGAAGGTTTAACTGATGCACTCAAATAGTAGGAATCTACAAATATCTCTGAATTGGGAATAAAAGCAGTTTAAGAATGAAACAGGATGAAAATGTAGAGTCTGATAGAATCTGAAGTTTAAATAAAAAGTAAGTAAAATATTAAATAGAACAGCAAGATCTACTATCCATTATTACTATGGTGTTATTAAATGGAGTTGATGATCAAACTTTCACTGCCTTCTATTTTATTTTAGACCCTGAAAAGCATGACAGATTCCAAAGTTAATTATAAAAAGGGAGGGAAACTACCTCACAGTCTTTGTGTCTGCTTATCTTTATCTACCGTAGCAGTCGATTAGTACTGCTTTATCTGAGGATGTTACAATGCAGACACATCAACAAAGCTCATTTATTAATTCTGTTAACAAAATTAGATCGTCAGAGCTTGTTCCTAAATTTCTGGATCAAAGCTGAATATTAATAAGTAAACAGATAATTGAAAATAGAGCAGTGCCTGCTCTACAGAACTCCCCATTCCCACCTCTTCACCGTCTTTGAACCTGTAACTTTTATTATATTTGCTTAGGACACCTATACTTAAGTTCTTGCTTAGGATCTTCTATTTCTTTGTTGTATGGGAAGCAGATGCTTTCTAGTGGGACATTCAGTCACAATCTAACTCCTATGTGCTTCTTCATTTTTCTTTTTGCTATCCCCCTGCATTATAGCTTGTCTCCAGCAACACTGGTCTTCTCACCATTGGCTAAAAATAATTTGTTCTCCTGCCTCTATGTTTCCACTCATGTCATTATTTCCAAAAAGAATGTCCCTTCCTTCAAATTCTAACCCTCAAATCCTACCCATCTTTCAAAATGCAGCTAAAAATAAATTAATTTGGATCCAAGAACAGGATATGAACTTGTCTGGCTGCAGTCATCCAAAAAAGTTATTTTCAAAATTTGATGTGTGTAAGAATCAGGTGTAGGGCATGTTACAAATGTGGATTCCTAGGATTTATGCCTAACATTTCTGATTTAAATAGATATTGGATGTGGCTCAATAACCTTCATTTTTTTTTAAGTACCACCAACTGATTCTGATGCACTGTTTGTGGACCATTTCCTAAAAGAATTGTGTAAACCAGACACCTGAAACCTTGTATTTATTGTTTTGCTTTTTCTATTTGGTTTGGATATTAAGAGATAAAATAACATCATTAAATATTTTCAGAATAAATGAAATTTCACCTACCAGGAGTTCAACTACCATTTGTTCTGTGAACAGCAGCAGGCAGCTGAAGCAGTAATCTTTTCAAAATCACAGGTTCTCAAATCCCACTGTAAAGATATCTACTAGGTGAAAAGGACAACATTAAATAGTATCACCCACATTGGTGGTCCTTATCCATGTCCACTGACTGATCTTGACCCTTGATAAAATTTTCACCTCTCTACCTAGAAAAGCAATAGGGGAATAGGATATATTTTTCACAAAGCTATTACTTTTCTTTTTAAATTTAAATGTGATGTTTTATTTGGGTACTATGTCTTTCCTTTTAGTTGTTATTAAATATTTTTGTATTTTCCACATGAAATAGTATAATAAATAACTATATTTTTTGACATCTTTACTCAAAAATTTTGCCCCTATAATAGACCCCATTTTACAAAAATGACCAGCTACTACTGGTCAGTAAAGCAGTAAAGTACAAGTACTCCTTAACTATGCATTAATTCCAGCATCTCCATTCCAAAGTGCATCTCCTTTTCCTATGTAAAGTATGGTACAGCTGCTGGGTGTCTGTATGATTTTTCAACAAACCCTCTGCAGACAGTGCCATGAGGACTAACTCCATCTCCTCAAAGAAACACTCTCCCCTAGACATTGACTTTATTGAGGACATTCCAGATCTTTGCTAAATAGCTTATTGTGATGCTTTTCCATTTTGTTGCCTTAAAAGTGTCGCTTTTTCTTATAAGACGGTGGTAGTGAATAATAGAATTTAACACCCTTGAAATAAATTGATACAACCCTGTGATGCCGCACAAAGAACATAAAACACACAAAGAACTGGAATTCAAGGACTTTATTTTGACTCATCTCATTTGTATTACTACATTGTGTTTATTATATTTCTACCAAGGAATACAAATTTACTATTAACCCTCAAGCAGTATTTCCTTGGCATAGAATGATAGTGCAGCAAAGGCACTCTGAGATGTTTTTCCTATGATGTGGAGGGAGCCATCCACATCACTTATCTGCACTTCCTGACTAGGAGTTACTAACAGCTCTGTTCCTAGAACAGATCAGACCTAACGATCATAGGACATTCTCTATCCAACTGCAGAAGCCAAGCATCATTTTTGAGAAAGTTTTAAAAATTCTCGTTATGAAAATATAAAGCCTTGGTCCCTGTCTTTAGAATTAGAAGAAAATTTGTCATTCTTTGGGGCTGTAATTGTTTCCATTAATTGTCCATGGTTGAGACTTGATGCCAGCTAATTTACCAATACCTTCAGAAGTGGCTGAGGAGTCTAAATATATGGCCTGAATTATTTGACAAACAACCACTGTCTCAGTTCCTCCAACCATGGAAAAAATTATGGTTTTTCATTAAGCGTACATCTAGCTAAACTTAGTAAACTATTACTTTGCAGAGAAACTTGGATCCTATTTTACTTAATTTGCTTTGTATTAAAATTGTTCAATTAAACCCAGGCTGAAAAATAAGGTGTTCCTCTAGTGTTTATATGAAAACCATTTTTCCAAATGAGTTTCTGTATGAATATACACAGTATTTTATCAAAAATTAATAGTTTTCACTTGAAAAAAATCATAGCACTATATATTAATTATCCAAAGCACTGGTTTTATTTATGACCTCTTTGACACAGCTTTCACCTCAGTAGTCTCAACCACAGAAGCCATGAAGAAAATAAAAAAGGAGCTGAATGTAGGTTTTCATCTGGAACGGTGGTTAATTACTTCTGTTCTACACTCTTTGTGCTGTATGGTCAGTAACATGCTAATGAGTTTCAATTAAGTTACCTTTGCAAAACTGAATTACCTTTGGAAAATTCTACCAAGAAACAGGAATTGGGTCATATAAGGTGGGATATTAAATAAATATTGTATTGCTATCAGTGAAAATATATGCTTAACTCTTTTACTCTCCTATTATCTGTGATTCAGCGTCACTGATGTGTGTTATGGGGTTATGATCATGAGTCCAAGTGGCTTAGAAGGAAGTAAAAGAATTAATACGCTAAGCGACTGTAGCTCTAACATGTTCTATGCAACTGAAAGGTGTTCATTGAACTGTTCTACCCTAAACCTTGACAGCACAACATACTGAAGTGGGAAGGTGACTGGTCTGAAAAAAGCAGCTGGAATTAGGCAGTATTTGTCATCATGTTCTCTCAGAGCACTAACTTCTTAAAAATGAGAGGGTAAATACATATTCTGGGAAACACTACATATTCTACCTTCCCCTGCCACTTTGGAGGTTTATATAAACTGAAGTGTTTGAAACTCCTGAAATTAAAGACCAGCAAATTATTTAATCTTGTTAACCAATATCTCCTGATATTTTCTCAACTAAATCCTTATTTTGAGAACCATTCATGGAATTGGTGTCCTCACATCTGGGAACAGAAATTTTAGGAGGGTTCCCTCCATCCCCAGAACTGGTAAGAGTGGCCCATGGTGCCAAAACTACTTAGATAGACAATATGGGATGTGCTGAACACTTGCTTTGCTTCTGGGAGTCTGGGATTTAGGTATGTGCTTGGCAGAAGATCCCTGTGTGATTACCCCCACTATAAACATTGGACACTGGGTCTCTGAGTTGCTCCGGTTGGTAACATTTTATATGCATTGTCACAGCTCATTGCTGGGGAGATTAAGAGCATCCTGTGCGACTCCACTGGGAAAGGATGCTTGGAGGTTTGCACTCGGTTTCTCTGAGCATCACCCATGTGCATTTCCCTTTGCTGATTGTGTGCAGTGTCCTTTCACTACAACAATCACAACTGTAAGCACAAATATCTGCTGAGTCCTGGGAGTCCTCTTAGCAAATTGTCAAACTTGAGGGCGGTCTCAGCAACTCCAAACAGGTGTGGCAAGCAAGACAGGCATGACTCTATCCTTGCAGAACTTACCATCTGAGGATGTAGAAATTAACATCAACAAACAATACTTACAAAATAATCACTTATAAATGGAAAATTTAGATAATTTTTTTTAGAGGAAAAGTGCCAGTTTCTGTGAGACAAGTGCTGGCAAAACTGAATCTGAATTGTGGATATTAGAAAGGCCTTTGCTGAAGAAGTGAGAATTGAGCTCAGTCCTGAAGGATGGGTAGAAGTTAGTTACTCAGGACAAAAACGAGGAGGAGCAATTTGGAAAGAAGGAGTAAGAATTGCAAAGGCACTAAGCCTTGCTGAAGAGGACATGTCTAGTAAACAACAGACCGCTATTTAAAACTGGTTTCCAGGACCTCTGTTGAGTGGTCTTTCCAGAGCACTTAGTACAATACTGCTTTACACCAATAGCATACAAAAGTTTTCACTCCATTTTAACCCCTCGGCACCCTGATCTTGCCACTCCATTGCTGTGTATATCAGGGGGAAAAATCCAATCATGCTAAGGACCTTTATGGATTGAGGTTGGTCTTAGAATCAAAAGATCTGGCTTCTTTTATACATGCCTTATTAGGAAACTTCTGGGAGCTCTCAATAGTCGACACCTTGATCTAGGTGGTGTATCCATGAATGTGTTCAGTTTGTGGAAGCCTATTGAGCTGTTGTACACTTAAAGTCTGCACCCTTCTTTACAGATGAAATTTACCTCCAAAAAATTTACTGAAAAAATGTGAATTGCTACTTTGTTACTATCTTGCCCTGTTATCAACATGCTTTTTGTTTTGTTTTTAACTTTGGACAAATCACACAGTCTCACTGAGCCTCAAGTTTATCCTCTATGAAATGAATGAGAACATCTGCCTGCAGTTTTTTTAAACTTTAGTGGAAATCAGACGTCTTAATTAACAATATTATCTGATTGATAGATGCAATCCAGCCTGTGATGCCATTTAAAAAAATCATACTCATTTCAGTTGCCTCTCAATTATTCACTGCCTAATTATCTAGTCTGTGAGTTTTCTGGACTTCAGATCTTCTCTTCCAAACTGTTTACTCATAAGAGTCATTGCAGCAGAAAATGCAGAAATAAAGAAAAGAACAATTTTTTAAATTATTTTGCTTGGTACAGATTTTGATAGAAAAGGAGGAGAAATAAAGTCTTAAGCATTTATGTTTTAGTATAGTTTTTAGATTGTCAGTGTAGTTCCATTGTGTATGCTAACTTGAATCTGGAACAATTTATTTTGGTTATTAAAAATAATTGCAATTATTTATTGACTTTACATTATCATAGACCAGGCATTATATATAATAGAATATATTATATATAGATAGATGTAGGATTACAAGAGGCTTTTGTATAAAACTTTACTAAATTAAAAACAAAACAAAACATGACCTTTGTCATGGAAGATCATGGAAAAAAGTATAGTTGAAAAGGTGGAGAAAGAGAGGGGATGGAAATTGAATTAGAGGTTGAAATCTTAGGAAGCCTTAGGAAGGACATGAAATAGTGCATGACACGTTAGAGTAAGTACACCAAGGGATCGCAGTGCTTAGGTTTAGGTGGGAAAACAAAGACAGGGCCTTTCTGTCCTGTGCAAGAGGAGGGCATTGTTTGTTGGGCCCTGCATACAAGATTAACAAAGAGGAGACACAGCTTTCTTCTTTTTCATGTTGCCCATCAGTATCAGCCAGGCCTTACTCTTATCTATTTTATGTAAAACAGGCTGACACAGAAGACCATAACATATGTGGTAGCTTCTCCGAGAGGTATTCTTTAACATATGAAGAATTAACAATAAGGTTAGCTTGCTGAGAGAGGTGACAAGGTTGAGGGCAGGCAGGGTGAAGTGGAATTGTGGCTGAGAGGCAGACCCCACGTGAAAGAAATTAAAGAAATCACTGCACAAGGGAATGCTCTTAAAATCCAGGCTGGTCACAAAGTAAGAACAAACTTACAAACTTTGTGTATCTAACTTTGTGTCTCTTTTCCTCTCTATTCTGCTATCACTTCTCTGGAGGCTTTTGTCTTATCTATAAAAGAAAGGCATAGAAATGAGTAATCTCCAAGGTCCTTCCCAACTCTGACAGCCTTGGACTAACCCTTCCACTTGAGTGTGGCCTTTTGTACTGTGTGTAATACCACATTGCCTATGGGGAGAAAACTAGACTGCAACATAGAATTATGAATTTGACCTTCAAAATTTAAACTGTTTTGATTGTATTCTAACTATTCTCCTAAGGGAGCAGTTCTGTTCCTTCAGTATTTGGAAACTAAACATAGTACTTAAAGCGAATTGGTGAAAATGACTATTATCCATCATTCAACACTGAGGTCTGTGTCCAGGGCTGGTTAGAGGGCATGTGGCTATTTGAGGTGGAGGGAATGGAGCAGGAGATGAAGTTTATTATGCCAAGTACTGTGCCCACTAGAAATCCCAGGAAACCCAGCCTCTGGAGCTCAATGGAATTTGGAACCACTTGGTGCTTGAAATAATTTCACTTCTGCCTAAAGGAAGAAAAAAAAATCTTTCCAATTTTTTTCTCTTGAAATATCACCAGTTGTTCCAGACATTTTAAAAAATAGCAGTATTTGGATATATTGTATTTTTAAACGAGTCAGCAAGATTCAGTTTACATTTGCCTTGAGGCTTTGTGACTTTATGTTTGCAGTCAATGTGAAAAACAGTTTGAGATACTTGTTAAACTTTGAACACAGCGGGATTTACTCTCTCTCTTTTTGAAACTACAAATAATCCTATATATTTTGGTAATGAGGTAGGAAAGAAGCAAACCATATCCATATTCTTAAATGCTCTGGCAAGGGAACTTGCTCTACTTTAGACCCATAAAATGAACCCAGCAACGGTTCCCAAATCCATCTTTTGTATGAACCTAAGAGGATTCTTAGTTCAGAATGGCCTAGAGAGAAAACTTAGATATCTGAATCATGTGGAATCTACTTAGAGGCTGGTTATTTTCATAATGAATTTAATAAAGTACATTTGCATCAAGAACTCTGAATTGCAGATACTGACAGAGGTATTTCACTTATTTTATCAGCTTATGCTGCCAGGGAGGCCCCACATACATCTGAAAATATGTACCATAATAAGTTGTGCCACAATCGAAGTAGATCTTCCTCCCAACTCCTCTTTTTCTTTTTCTTTTTTTTTTGAGACAGAGTCTCACTCTGTTGCCAGGTGCCAGACGCCAGACAACAACCAGGTGCCAGGCGCGATCTCGGCTCACTGCAACTTCCGCCTCCCTGGTTCAAGCAACTCCTGCCTTAGCCTCCCGAGTAGCTGGGACTACAAGTGCGCGCCACTACGCCCAGCTAATTTTTGTATTTTTAGTAGAGACGGGATTCCACCATGTTTGCCAGGATGGTCTCAATCTCTTGACCTCGTGATCCGTCCACCTCGGCCTCCCAAAGTGCTGGGATTACAGGCGTGAGCCGCCGCGCCCGGCCCTTTTTCCCCCTTTTAAATGACTTCAAGTGAAAGTAAACTAAGGCCTCTTTGGATGGCCACTGATATGTCCTATTGTCTTAGATTAAGTTCCTTGGAAACAGATTCTGGGACAGTTACTTGTGAACAGAAAGTTTACTGGAAGGAAGCAAAACTAAGCAGAGGGAGAAACTAAACTGTGATATAGTCACAACTAAGGACTCAGCTATGAAGCTGTGACTGCCTTTCATATTTGTCCTGAATCGAGGTAAGGATCCCAGGTCTTTCCCCTCAGGTGAGCAGTCACTGGGGGAGGGCTGTTCTTGGGGAGAGGGGAACATATATTTGAATGACACAGAACTCTTGGGCAAGGGAAATTTCTGGAAAGCAATTCAGCTATGAGCTGACAGTAGGTTACAGTCCTGACATAGGGAAATAGGTGTTCCAGCCTTAAAGGGAGAATATGGCCTTCAAACCACCATATCCTTTATAGTCTACCCCATTGGGCTGCTCAAATTCATTTACTCATATAAAAAAGATTTGCCCCATCAGAGACAGCTCCTTCAGGATTCTAGTTAGTCCTTTTACCTGGGAAAATTTAAAGAATATTACCTAAGATAAGCTCTAGCCCTGTTTCTGTACTTAACCTAAGGAACTCAACTGACATTCAACACTTCTCGCCTCCACCAACTCACTTTTAGCTACCACCTTTTCTGGTTTAGATGGTTTAATTATTGAGGCAACTCAGACTCTTATCCATAAAGGGTCTGAACCCCTGGACGCTGTGCCTTTTCAGATTATGGCTATTACCATATCAATTTACTGCCAATTTGGACAGGGCTGTACCAAGAGATGTCCCAGTGGATTCTCAGGTGGTCAGATGGTCACCTGAGAATCTTCCCTGCCTCTATGTAAGGCTTCCTGTCCCAGTGGAAGACCTGGTGATCAGGCCTCTGCATGATTACCAGGGTCAATTACTTCTGCCAGAATAGTAATTCCTTTTGTAGCTTGCCAATCTTTTGGTCTAAGAAGCCTGAAATGACCAGATGGCAGCCACAACTCAAAGTTAATAGGAATCAAAAATTTCTCTGTCCCTGGTGGACACATTACCCCTATAGGAACCAGGACCTTTAAACCAAAAATGCCCAGAATTGCAGATATGGGAAGCACAAATTCTTCAAGTGGGTACCAGGAAGCAGAGCCACTCTCTTCTACCACTTGTCTCTGTACCCACATAGTCTACCTGTTGGAAACACAGCACCATATACAAATCATTGACTTAAGGTGTACCTCATAGTATCAGTTTCAAGCTGGTACCTCATCTATGCTGTTAAAAGGCCATCTGTTCCTCTCTCCAACTGGTGGCTTCTGTGTGCAGGTGACTCACGTGACCACATACCCACTGCCATGACTGCCATACCCTCTGTGACAGTTAATTGTATATGTCAACTTAAATGGGCCACAGGGTACCTAGATATTTGGTCAAATGTTATTCTGAGTGTTTCAGTGAAGGTGTTTTGGATGAGATTAACATTTAAATTGGTAGACTGAGTAAAGGGTATTGCCCTTCCTAATGTGGATGAGCCTTAACCAATCAGTTGAAAGCATGTAGAGAACAAAAGGATGTCCCTTCCCTAGTAAGAGATAATTTCCCTGCCTGGTGGTCTTCAAACTGGAACATTGGCTCTTCCTGGTTCTATGGAACGTTTTGGCCTTTGGACTCACACTAGACACCAGCTTTGCAGATTTCGGACTTGCCAGTCATCATAACTACATGAACCAATTCCTTATAATAAATCTCTTCATACACACACACACACACACACACTTACACACACACACACACACACACCCACATCCTATTGGTTCTGTTTCTTTGGAGAACCCTAACAAGCACACCTCCTTGCTACAAAGCAGGTTTCTTGGTTCAAAACCACGTTATTCAGAATCTTATATGGTGGTAATACTGCCTGAGGCCATACAAGCAGAAAAGACAATCTCCTATCGACAATATTAACCAATTTCAGGTAAGATGAACCAATTCTCTTTCCTAGATGAAAGAGGTCCAATGTAATCAATTTGCTATCAATAGCTAGTAGTTCTCTTCAAAGCATGGTGCTACGTTGGCAATTCAGTGTTGATCTCTGTTATTGGCAGGTTGGGCATTCAGCAGCAGCTACACATGCCTTGGCAAATATGCACTCATGCTGTTGGACGTGTGCATAGCGTCTATGTATGCCACCATGACTACTCTGTTCATGTGCTCTTTCTGTCAGCCCTGGGGTAGCCAGTGGCAGCCTGGCTTTGTCAGCCCAAGTACTCTGTCTACTTTGTTTTTAGTTTTCCTCCATGTAGGATGCCCTAGGCATTGTCAGTCAACACAGGAGACTTTTACACTTTGTGCCCAATCCCATAAATCTGTCTACTGGCCTCTTTTCCAGACTGCCTTGTCTCTACAGTCCTCTAGTCTCTCTCCTGGGCCCTGACCAATCAGCCAAGCCATTTGCCACTGCTATTCAGTCCATACATATTCTTATCGTGGCTCATTTTTCTTTCTACATAAAGCGAATAACCAGGTGTACCACCCAAAGTTTTGCCCCTAGGTAGGATTTCCTTCCACCATGGTTTTAAGGGTCATATGAGTGGAGCTGTAGTGTAACAGCAGTTCATTGTCATCTTTCATACAGATATTGAGCTGGCCCATCTATGAACCAAACTCAAGCTTTATCCTCGTATTTTATGTGTCATAAAGAATCCTTTACATGGGCCGAGCATGGTGGCTTATGCCTATAATCCCAGCACTCAGGATCACCTGAGGTCAGGAGTTCAAGACCAGCCTGGCCAACATGGTGAAACCCTGTCTCTAGTAAAACTACAAAAATTAGCTGGGTGTGGTGGTGCACACTTGTAATCCCAAGTACATGGGAGGCTGAGGCAGGAGAATCACTTGAACCCAGGAAACAGAGGTTGCAGTGAGCAGAGATTGTGCCACTGCATTCTAGCCTCGGTGACAGAGCAAGACTCAGTCTCAAAAAAAAAAAAAAAAAGAATAGAAAAGAAAAGAAAATGATTTTTTTATGTGACTAAAGCTCTATGTAAGCCAAGGGGGGAAAAGTGTGGGTGCAATACTAGTGAACATTGGGCATCTGGGCTACCTCCTGGTGAGATACAAGCAGGCTATGTCTTCTGGCCCAGCTCATGCCTAATTCAGTAGGTACCACTTCTAACTTGTTTTCTGCTGGGCTTGCTTGATGTTATGATTTAGTGGGTCTGACAGTAGCCAACTCTGTAGCCGTAGCTGGTGGAATCAGGAACAGAGACTGCTTATTTTTTGTTAGCAAGACAAAAACCAAGATTTCTGATTTTTGTTATAAGAGGGGAAGGAGGTATTTTCTAAGTGACCAAGAGATTTTCAAGAGATCCATTGTACTCAGGAGCAGAGGACTTCATAAAAAGTGATAGTAAAGAGAAGCTTCTCACCTGAAGAGATGGTCTTGGGAAAGAAAACATGACGCCTCTAGTCCTGTTAGTCAGCTGATGCCCATCCTCACATCCATATGCTTGAAACACACAGAAAACTGGGCCTTTTCTTTTTTCTGATTTACCACATTATTAAAGACAAGAACCCTGGCTTGTATCTTTGGTATCTCAAATGATATCCATTTGATCTGTGGAGAAATTAGTATTATGGTTCTCAGACTTCAGTGAACATACAAATCACCTAGGAGTATATTAAATTCCTTGGAACCACCTTCAGAGGTTCTGATTCAGTGAATTTAATTTTGTCATTTTCAGCAGGAAAAGCACTTGAGGTCATTCTGCTTTGGAACAATACCTTGAAAAACATGAATCCAGTGGACCCATTTGAGGAGGTATTGGCCAAATGATGTTAATTCTTTTGTGGAGTTCTTGGTCATTGTGATCACAGTGATAATAACTCTTAATGTATTCTGTGGTATATTTTAGTATCTCCATGCTTTTCAAGCAGTGGGAAGTTTTCTCTTCCAATTGACATAAAGAGTAGATTCCACTGAATTTTCTTTCTTTCTTTCTTTTTTTTTTTCACATCCTCTCCAGCATCTGTTGTCCCTCACTCTTTTTTTTTTTTATTGCATTTTAGGTTTTGGGGTACATGTGAAGAACATACAATATTGTTGCATAGGTACACACGTGGCAGTGTAATTTGTTGCCTTCCTCCCCTTCACCTATATCTGGCATTTCTCCCCAAGGTATTCAAATAGGAAAGGAGGAAGTCAAATTGTCTCTATTTGCAGACGACATGATTGTATATCTAGAAGACCCCATTGTCTCAGGCCAAAATCTCCTGAAACTGATAAGCAACTTCAGCAAAGTCTCAGGATACAAAATCAATGT
>CAUYQU010008003.1:0-101550 GCA_963574635.1 Cheracebus regulus | reverse complement strand
CGTTCATTCCTTTTTACCCTTTTTTCTGTCATCTTGCCTTCTTGTTTTATTTCATTGATTTGATCTTCGACCTCTGATATCTTTCTTCTGCTTGGTCGATTCGGCTGTTGAAACTTGTGCATGCTTCGCGAAGTTCTCGTGTTGTGTTTTTTAGCTCCATCAATTCACTTATATTCTTCTCTAACTTGTCCATTCTCGTTAGCATTTCGTTAAATCTCCTTTCAAGGTTCTTAGTTTCTTTGCATTGGGTTAGAACATGTTAGCTCACAGAAGTTTCTTATTATCCACCTTCTGAAGCCTGATTCTGTGAGATCATCACACTCATTCTCTGTCAGGCCTTGTTCTCTTGCTGATGAGGAGCTGCGATCCCCTGTAGGAGGAGAGGCATTCTGATTTCAGGTGTTCTCCGCCTTTTTGCACTGGTTTCCTCCCATCTTTGTGGATTTATCCACCTGTCATCTTTGTAATTGCCAACTTTCAGATTGGGTCTCTGAGTGGACGTCCAGCTGGTTGGTGATGAAGTTTTTTCTGTTTCTTAGTTTTCCTTCAGCGGACACCCCTTCCCCACAGAGCTAGGCCTTCCCGGGTTCAGCTGTGCTTGCTGTGAAACTCTCAGTCCTCAGCGCCTCCAATTGCTGTTCTCCTTGTGGGGATGGGACCAGCTGAGCCCGACTAAAAGGGCACCCAGTCCTGTATACTCCACACTGAGAAGCGCCACGCCGGGGCACCGGCCAAACAGCCGCGCCGGCCAAAAGAGTCGCGCTGGCGACCCGTGTGGCTCCTGTGCCAGGAATCTCTCAGTTTGTGGGCAACAGAAATTCGTCTGAAATTGCGGCGTCCGCTCGCTCTCTGTGCTTTCACTGGGAGCTACAATCCTGAGCTGATGTTAATCAGCCATCTTGGATCTCTCGTTGTTTTTTGTTTTGTGACAAGGTCTCATTTTGTTGTCCAGGCTGGAGTGCAGGTGATCCTCCCACCTCAGCCTTCCAGGGACTACAGGCATGGGCCACTATGCCTGGCTAATATTTTTGTTTTTATTTTTAGTGGAGATGGTGTCTCACTGTATTGGCCAGGCTGGTCTCAAACTCCTGGGCCCAAGCAATCCTCCTGTCTTGGCTTCCCAAAGTGCTGGGACTACCAGTGTGAGCCACAGCACCCGGCCCCTGTGACTTTTAATCAATAGAAAATGATGAAGGAGATGTCAGGCCAGTTCCTAGAAGAGGACTGGCAGCTTCTACTGTGGACCGCTGGCTGTGGGCAAGTTCATCACCATTGAGGAACTCAGGCTGGCCACACAAGGAGGCTGCATGAAGAGAGACACAAGGGACCGCCCTCCATTTGTCCTCACCATTGCAGCCCAGGTAAGAGGCATGGGGGAATTCTTCAGGTGAGCCAGGTGTGGTGGCTCATGCCTGTAATCCCAGCACTTTGTGAGGTCAGTAGTTCGAGACCAGCCTAGCCAAAATGGTGAAACTCCATCTCTGCTAAAAATACAAATATTAGCTTGGTGTGGTGGTGGGTGCCTGTAATCCCAGCTACTTGGGAGGCTGAGGCAGGAGAATTGTTTGAACCTTGGGAGGCAGAGGTTGCAGTGAGCAAAGATGTGCCACTGCGCTCCAGCCTGGGTGACAGTGTGAGACTACATCTCAAAAAATAAAAAGAAAGAAAGAGAAAGAAAGAAAGAAAAGAAAAGAAATCTTCAGGTGACTCAGCCGCCATCTAACTACAACCATACGAAAGACCCCAAGTGACAGTCACGTAGCAGAGCCTCATCCACCCCTAGGACCATGAGATTCAATCAAATGATTTTCTTTTAAGCCACTAAGTTTGGGGTGGTTTGTTGGACATCGAAAATCATCAAAACGATAGAGAGTGTTGGCACCCCTTGGAGATGTGGCAATGAAGAGAAATGAGGAATGAGGAAGTAAGGGGGTGTCATGGACTGAATTGTGTTCCCCCAAACTTGTACATTGAAATCTGGCTGGGTGTGGTGGCTCATGCCTGTAATCCCAGCACTTTGGGAGGCCGAGGAGGGCGGATCACGAGGTCAGGAGTTCATGACCAGCCTGAATAACATGGTGAAACCCCGTCTATTCTAACAATACAAAAATTAGCCGGGTGTGATGGCACATGTCTGTAATCCCAGCTACTCAGGAGGCTGAGGATGAGAATCGCTTGAACCTGAGAGGTGGAGGTTGGTGGCAGTGACCAAGATTGCACCACTCACTCCAGCCTGGGTGACAGGGCGAGATTCTGGGATGACCTCTTCTCCTTTCCCTGGCAGCCTCACGCCTGCTGAGCCATGCCTGCTTTTGACAGATGGGAAGAAACCAGGCTTCTGATTTTTCTCTCTAGCTCCTCAAAGTTGTCGAACACATTTTCTGCTTTTTGTGTGACCACAGGGGACTAACTCACATTACAAAAGGAGAGTTAAATCAGTGTTCAGGACATTCGTTTGCAAAGACTCTGAGATCCCGGCTGTTATTAAGGACTGAAATGTCTTGTTCTCAAACATTTCTAAGAAAAAGGTAGACAGTTTCTTTTAGAGACTATCAGTTAAGAATCTTTAGAATGGAAGTGACAGATATCTAACTTAAGTTGCTCTGGGCAAAAAGAGGTGGAAAGGGCAGATTTATTGGCTCACATACCCGAAAAGTCCAAAGTAGACTGACGTCAGGCATTGCTAGATCCAGGGACTTTTACGCTGTTACCAGAATGCCAGCTATGGGGATAATATGGGTGCAGCACCATTCTTTCTGGCGTTGGTAGGAAGGATACCGTGACCCTTTCAGAGTCCCTTGTTCCTTATGAGGCTATAGCAATGAGTGGGAGGGAGGGAGGAAGTGGAGGGGAAGGACAGAGAGAGTGAGCGAATACCTGGTAACACGCGGTCATTTCTATGCTCAGAAATTGCGGGTGAAGCTGGACATGGAAGGTTGGAAGTTTTTGGTTTTGTTGTTGTTGTTATTGTTGTTTTAAAGACAAAGTCTCACTCTGTCACTCAGGCTGGAGTGCAGTGGGGTGATCCTGGGCTCCTGTGCTTAGGTGATCCTCCCAGTTCAGCCTTCCAAGTAGATAGGACTATAGGTGACACCACCATACCTGGCTAATTTTGTATTTTATTTAATTAACTAATTTATTTTCCGGTTAATTAATTTTTTTTTTGGTAGAGATAGGGTCTCAGGATGTGGCCCAGGCTGGCCTCCAACTTCTGGGTTCAAACAACCCACCTGGGCCTTCCAAAGTGCTGGGATTACACACTCTGGAATTAATTCCACCACAGCAGACTGAGTGGTGGGAATTAATAACTATTTTCTTCCAGGCTGCCAAGCTCAGCCCTCCCTCTGTTAACCATCAGTCTGGAGATTTACTTCAAGAGCAGAGAAGGTCTACATCCCATCTGGTTTCCAAAGCACCCCCTAACACACACACACACACACACACTTGCAGACACACCTGCATGTCTGCCACAGCTGTGAAGGATCCGATGGGCCTATGCAGGTGGTTTCTGGCTTTCAGAGGAAGTCTAAGGGTCACAGCAGAAGACAGAGGTACTACTGGAGCGGGAGCTAGCAAACTGGCGTACAAGTTGGGGTAAGCTGGCCGGCTGTGGTGGCTCACAGCAGTAATCACAGCACTTTGGGAGGCCAACACAAGAGGATTGCTTGAGCTTAGGAATTCAAGACCAGCCCAGGAAACACGGCGAAACCCCATCTCCACAAAAAAAAATCCTAAAAGTTAGCTGGGTGTGGTGGTGCATGCCTGAAGTCTTAGCTGCTTAGGGGGCTGAGGCAGGAGAATCGCTTTAGCCTGGGGGGTCAAGGCTGCAGGTGAGAACCTGTCTCAAAAAAAAAAAAAAAAAAAAAGAATAGGATATGTTGACTTATTACAGTTAGGGATTTTGTGGCTGGCAGAAACCTTAGTCTAATCCTTTCATTCTGCACAAAGGGAAACCATCCCAGAACAGAGAAGCAACCTGAGCAGAATCCCCGGAACAGAGCCAAGCAGTGTGTCAGCCAAAGGCAGAGATGAGCCTGCTCCTGCCTCCGGCCTCCTGAGCCAGTGTTCCTCTGCCTCCTCCTTCACCTTCCCCCAGGTGCTCAGTGCTCTCATACCACTCACTTTGGCTGCCCAAGACTGGGCTGGAGATTGAAGCCAGAGGGAAACTACAGAAAAATCTTGAAGCTGGAGTCGTGCTCTCTGACCAGTCAAACCTTATATTCTGCGCAGCTTCTTCCTTCTCCAGAGAACCTAGTGGTGGTAGCTGATCCATTAACCAGCCCTTCTAGCCTCTGCTTGTGCATCTGCTCTGCCCAGAGTGTCCTCCCCATCTTTCATCTTCCTTCTTGTGGCTAACTCATTCTTATCCTTCAAAGCCTTAGCCCAGCCCCACCTTCTCCAGCAAGCTCCCTTCGCTGCACACTCCTGCTGTGCTCACAGAGCATCCAGGACTCACTGCTGTATCTGTCACTCACTGTGTCAGCCTGGGGAACCTGTGATGTGCCTACCTTTCCCCCTGCACTGTAAGCTTCTCAATAGCAGGGGCTTTCCTGTCCTTTATGCATCCCCAGCTTCCAGCAGAAATATTAGATTTTCACCTGTGCAGTCTCATTTTATGCTCACAACAACCCTATGAGGTAGCCCTGAGAAAACAAGGAGAGACAGGAAATAGCTTGCCCAAGATCACAGAGGTAGCAAGAAATTGATGTGAAATGGAGCCCCAGACTGTGACTTCAGTCTTGGCTCTGGACTACTATGACCCCAGGCTCTTGATGAAAGTTTGTTGAATGACTTAAGGGTCTTATTTTTTTTCTCTGTGGCCAGATTAAGTACTTAGAGTTGGACGCTGGTGGGTAACCAATACTACTACCACAGCAACCTTTACTGAAGGCTTACTATGGGCCAGACACTATGCTTGGCATCTGACATATACTATATTAATTTCCCATTGCTGCTGAAACAAAGTCTCACAAGCTTGTTGGCTTAAAAGAACATGATTTTCTTTTCTTCTAATTGCAGACATCAGAAGTCTGAAATCTGTTTCAGTGGACTAAAACTAAGGTGTTGGCAGGCCCATATTCCTTCTGGAAGCTCTAGGGAAAAATCCATTTCTTTGCCCTTTCCAACTCCTGGAGGACAACTACATTCCTTGGCTTGCAGCCCCTTCCTCTATCTTCAAAGCCAGCAGTGTAGCTTCTTCCCTCCTCTCTGACCTCTATTTCCACCCTTATATTTTTTCCCTCTGACCTTGATCCTCTGGCCTCTCTCTTATAAGGACCTTGTGATGACACTGAGCCCTCCTGAATAATCCAGGAGAATCTCTCTACCTTGAGATACTTAACATGACTACATCTACGAAGTCCTCTTTACCATGTACAGTAGCATATTCGCAGGTTCTGGGGATTAGGATGTGGACATCTTTTGGGGACTATTATTCAGCCTACCAATGAAATCATCCAATTTAATCCTTGCACATTAATGCTGCAACAGAGGTGGTATGATTAGCTTAATTGAAGAGACATGGAAAACACATAGCACATGACAGGCACTCGATAAATGTTGATGGGGCTGATCTGGTGTGAGAGTTGATTGACAACATGTCTCCTCTCAGTACAGCAGGCCTTGGAGGATTTGTCTAGTCCTATGTCTTCCCTCAAGTCTTCTCCCACAATCCCCTCCACTGGGGTTAGGTAGAAACTCTGCCGGAGTGTATGACACTTAGACACTTAATTGTCCCACCTGGGGTCACTGTGTCTCCACAGTGAGATCACAATCTCCTTCAGTGTAAAGACCAACTCTCACATACTCCTGATTATTTGGCCCTTTCTGCAGTGCCACAGGCTTTTGCAGACATCATTTTCTTCCTTTTGGTCCTTGCAAGGACTGTCCGTTTTGCTGAAGAGCAAAGTGAGGCTCCAGTGAGATACAGAGTCAGTTTTTGATGGTGCTGGTCGATGAATCCTGCCTTGCTCCCAACCCTTTATATGAGGGGCTCTCTGCACCCTCCGCAGCCTCTCACCCACTGACTCAGCTCTGCACTTGGATGAATTTTCTTACCTCTTTGACTTCCTCTTGGCCTTTTGATACTCTTCCTGTGATATGCCCATGCATACACACACACACACACACACACACACACACACACACACACACACACACAACTACCCCAGCCCCCAGAACATTTCCAGCACTGGTGTCTTTACAAAGCCCTTACCCACCTACTCCCATTTTCATTTCATCTGCAGAATGCTCATCTGAGCCACTTCCCATCCTTTCTCCTGCACACACAGTCACCAGACTTGCACATCCCCCACAGCACAGCTCTCAAAGCCTTCACAGATTCATCTAAGCTTGCTTTTTGTAGAAACACCTTGTGATTACCCTGGCAGAGATTATAAGCTTCAGATCTGGAATCAGACTGCCTGGGGTTGGAATCCGGGCTTTATCATGTGCCAGTTGCATGACTTTTGGAAAGTAGATTTATTCATGAGCGCCATTTTCTGGTCTGAAATGAGGAATATAATGGTACTTTTCCCACTTGAGGGACAGATGCTATTTTTTAGGCAAGATTTACTTGGAGGTCCCAGTTTCTTATTGCTGCCCTTCTCTGCCACAACCCTTCTCTCCTCCTAAACAGCGCCACTCCTCCACCCTGCTACTTGTTGGCACAGAATCTCTGGAAGGGGAGTGACATTGGTCATATATGCTTTAGGGGAGTATTTAAGCTGCTGTGACTCTTCCCAGGACCATGTCTCTTCAGAGCCTCATTTCAAATCACAGACAGGAGGCCCAGATCACCTGCTAATGAGAATTAGTTCATGGGTGATCAGATGAAGGAGGCATTGGGGCAGGGGAACTCCGAATATCTCTGGCGTCCCAGCAAACAGATAACCATCTTTCCAGCCATCCTTTTGTTTCTATCCAGTGTGGGCTTGGTGGGGGAAAGGAGGTATTGACACCTAGAAGAGACACATATGAGGCATTCCTGGATGACTTCATCATCGCTGGGCCCTGTCTCTCAAAATTCCAGTGAAATCTGCTCTTCCCTTTCAGGGGTGAAAGAAGGTTCAGCATTCCAGAAGTTCCTGGTCATACCCAGGCTTTTAATGCATTGCCATTGGGGAATCAGCATTCCGTTGCTGTAAGAGTTATGGGATGGGGGATTGTGAGAGCATAGGGAAGGGTCTCGGAGGTCTCTTATCCCTGCCCCATGCAGCTCTTTCTGGCCTGGAAATCCGGTTGAAGAGAGCAGCTCTTGAGAGTTTGCACAGAACACCCTCGGGACGATCAGCACCACGGACAGCGGCCAGGGCTCCCCTGGGAACCGCGGGCGCTGCGCTACGTGCTGGCCAGGGAACTCGTGCCGGGAGGGGAGACGTGCCGTAGGTGGCAGGGTGTTGGCCAGGGCTGTTTTCGCTCCGAGTCACTCTGTGCGCCCCGCGCTCACGTCGGGCCTCGGAACGCTGGGGTTCTCCCTGCCTTTTCCAGCAACGGTGGGGTGTGGAGGCAAGACGGAAGCGCCAACCTAGAACACCCGGACTTTTGCAGGCAAGGAAGAAGCGGGAGACCGGGGCTTGTCAGTGTCTCCAGAGCACTCCCGCCCCCGGCTCAGCCTGGCCCGCTTCTATACAAGGCCTGTTCTGCCGGGTCTCCACCTCCCGCGTGGCCTGCGCAGAGGGGCGCATTCCCGGACCCTGATCTCAGCGGCCCGGAATGTGGCTGATAAATCAGAGATAACCCTGCGGGGCAGGGCCAGCCGGACACTCAGCTCCAGGATAAAAGTCCACAGTGTCCCGAGGAGCCAGGAGGAGCACCCAGCAGGCTGAGGGTAGGTGGGAAGCAAACGCAGACGCATCGCAGCAGCAGCCTCTGCCAGTCCTTCCAGAGACATGGATCCCCAGACAGCATCTTCCCGGGTGCTCCTGCTCCTGCTCTTCTTGCACCTGTCTCTCCCTGGAGGTCGTTCCCACCCGGTGGGCAGGCCCACTTTGCCCTCAGACTTGGAAACGTCCAGGTTACAGGTGAGAGCGGAGGGCAACTCAGGGGGATTGGACAGCAGCAGTGAAAGGGTCCCCACCTGCTGTCCCAAGAGGCCCTCACCTTCCCTTTGGAATTAGTGATAAAGGAATCAGAAAGTGGAGAGACTGGGTGCCAGGACCCAAGGCAGTCAGTTCTCTTGGGTGCCATGAAGGGCTGGTGAGCCCAGGGGTGGGACCCTGAGTCTTGGACTCCCCTATCCATTGCAGGAGCAGCAAGGCCATTTGCAAGACAAACTCTCAGAGCTGCAGGCAGAGCAGACATCCCTGGAGCCTCTCCAGCAGAGCCCTCATCCCACGGCTGTCTGGAAGGCCCGGGAGGCAGCCATGAAGGGCATCTTTGGGCTCCGCAAACTAGTCCTCTCCACCCTGCGGGGACCACGAAGCCTCAAGCCAGTACGAGACACTGGCTGCTTTGGGCGGAGGATGGACCGGATCAGCTTCTCCAGTGGCCTGGGCTGTAAAAGTGAGCACCCCCTTCCATTTCTCCCACCTGCCCCCATTCCAGTGTGGGACGCTGTTAGAGTCACTTCGGGGTTTGTTGTCTCTGGGAACCACACTGTTTGAGAAAAGGACACCTGAACATCACTTTCTCTTGCTGACAGCCTGCAGGGCCTAGGGTTGCCTTTGTGGAGTTAGTAAATGTGGGCCTCATTCATTACCATGCCCACAATACCTCCTACCTCTCTTATCAAAGGGGCAGAATCTCCCTTAGGATCTGTTTATCATTTAGCAGCCTCTCAGTGGTGCAGAAAAAGAACCAAACATTTCTTCCTGGTTTCCTCTAAACTGTCTATAGTCTCAAAGGCAGAGAGCAGGATCACCAGAGTGATGATAATCCCCGTCCCCGATTTACAGATGAGGAAACTGGGGCTCAGATAGTTGGATTAAGCCTCAAATGTCTGATGACTAAAAAGGGTAGCGGGTGGCACACAGTGAGGGAAGCTCAGCCCCCACCTCTGTCTCTTACCCTAACTATCATCACCTTTCTTTCCTCGACAGGGCTGAGGTCGCAGTAAGAGAAAGTCCTGGCTGCAGATATCGGCTTCTGATTCCACAAAGGGCTCTTTCCTCAACCCTGCGACCACCTTTGAAGTGACTCCTATTTATTTTTATGTATTTATGTATTTATTTGATTGTTTTATATAAGATGGTTTCTTAACTTTGAGCACAAAATTTCCATGGTGAAATAAAGTCAACATTATAAGCTTTATCTTTTGAAACTGATTTGTCTCGGTGCATTAAAACTAACCCCTCATTTCAAAGAAACCAACCAAACAAAAACCACAAAGCCCTGTGATCTCAAGGCATCTTCATGGTCGGATGGGGACATGGCCCCAGGAGTAGCAGGCTTTCTTTTCTTTCAGGGTTTTTAATGCTCTGAAATGTTCATACATATTGCAAGCACCTGAGGCACTTGGGAGAAACGGCTTTTCAAAGCAGGACAGTTTCTTCCTGGGCGTGCAATGGCCCTGACATATTTGAGCAACTTGAAGGCAGGTGCCCAGCCATTTTCTCCACTCATCTTTGCTCTGCCTGGAATCCCACCATTAAAGCACTCTCCCTAGGGATTATTTTTTTCGGGTCTCAGCTAAAATGTCAGCAATTGGGGGCAGTATGTGCGTGTGTCTGTGTGTGTGGCTCATCCGCATTCCTCTATGGGGGTGAGCCCTCCATCCTGCCCCAAATCTCAGCTTTAAACTCCAATTCTTGGTGTCATCCTGCAAAGAAGCCTTCAAAACTCCAACCCACAAAGTGAGAGGGTCTGGCGATTGGCCCAGCTTTCCAGGGTGCCCCTCCCCTGGGGCTGTATCAGCCCTTCTCCTCTTTGCCTTCACCAGTTGGGGGGCCATCTCCTCTTATGGGTCCCCATCTCCTCTTATGGGTCCCCTTCCCACACACCCTGCAATGCAGGCCTCCCACAGTGCTGAGTTCCTCTGCTTTCAGATTCCTGGGAAGGGCATCATGCCATTCCCTTTTTCACAATGCCGTTTGTAATTCCAGCTCAGCTGAGGGGTAAGGCACCATGAGGTCCACTATTATCATGCCCATTTTCCAAATGGGAAAACAGAGACCCAGGAAGGGCAAGCATCCTACCCAAGAGCACGCATCCACTAAGCGCTGGTGCTGGGGACTCAGCAGAGATCCAGTGCTCTTGACTCGAGCCTGTGCTCTCTGACTCTTCAGCCCCACACTCCTGGCCTCGAACTTCACTCTCAAGTCCTTTCTGATGTTCTCGTTGGATGTTTCTTTGAATGAGAGGGAACTAGAGGGTGGGTTTTTGTGTTATTTATCATTTTAACCCAGTGTGCAACTGAGGATTTATGAATAGCTAATGACATAAATTAAGATGGTTTAGACCGGGTGTGGTGGCTCATGCCTGTAATCCCAGCACTTTGGGAGGCTGAGGCCAGTGGATCACCTGAGGTCAGGAGTTCGAGTCCAGCCTCCTGAACATGGTGAAACCCTGTCTCTACTAAAAACACAAATATTAGCTGGGCGTGGTGCTGTGTGCCTGTAATCCCAGCTACTCGAGAGGCTGAAGCAAGAGAATCAGTTGACCCTGGGAGGCAGAGCTTGCAGTGAGCTGAGATTATGCCATTGCACTCCAGCCTGGGTGATAAGAGTGAAACTCCATCATCTCAAAAAAAAATTGTTCAAAAATGAGGTTTTAGGCCAAACACAGTGGCTCACACTATAATCCCAGCACTTTGGGATGCCGAGGCAGAAGGATGGCTTGAACCCAGGAGTTCAAGACCAGTCTGGGCAACGTAGTGGGACCCCATATCTTCAAAAAATGAAAATGAAAAAAATTATCTGGGTGTGGTGGTGCATGCCTGTGGTCCCAGGTATTCAGGACGCTGAGGTGGGAGGATCACTTAAGCCTGGAAGTGGGGAGGCTGCAGTGAGCTGTGATTGTGCCACTATACTCCAGCTTGGGTGACAGAGGGAGACCCTGTCTCAGAAAACAAACAAAAAAGAGAATAAAATAAATAAAAGTGAGGTTTTAGGGGCAGCTTATTTTTTCACCAACTGTGAGTCATGTCTAATGACCCAGGGAAAGCAATGAATAATTAGAATAGTTAATATTCATAAAGTCCTCAATTCATGTACCAGGCATAGTCAGAGAGTCCTTACAGAAACTCAATTTTTTTTTTTTTTTTTTTTGAGACAGGTTACACTCTGCCACCCAGGCTAAAGTGCAGTGGTGCAATCTTGGTTCACTGTAACCTTTGACTCCTGGGTTCATGTGATTCTCCCACCTTAGCTTCTGGAGTAGCTGGGAGTACAGGTGTGTACCACCATGCCCAGCTAATTTTTGTATTTTTCATAGAGATGGGGTTTCACCATGTTGGCCAGGCTGGTCTCGAACTCCTGGCCTCAAGTGATCCGCCTGCCTTGGCCTCCCAAAGTGCTGGGATTACAGGTGTGTGCCACCGCACCCGGCCTCTTCTTATTTTAATCTTTCCAGAAAGATGTGTCGGTGAATGCAGAGCAAGATTTAGTCCCTGGCTTCAGAGAAGGAAGAAGCTTCAACAGAGCATGAACTGGCTTTTTCTGGTCTCTAGCACTGAGGTCACAGATGTTGACCGCGTTGGGCCTAAATGCTTCATCTCATGTCAGTGATTTTGCACGTGGGACAGTCTCAGGGAACACTGAGACCCCTCCCTCCCTCTTATGGCTGCTTTGACCCTTCTGAGAATGATTTGTGGCAAGGAAAAAAACTGCATTTCTCTTCCTGCAGAGCTGGGTCTAAACCAAGTCATGAACTTGGTCATTTGTCTTTGTTCATGTTGTAGCTCTCAGCCTCTCTCTAGGATTTTTCATCTTCTGCCTCAGCTTAAATAATCAATCTTATTCCACCAAGTGATCCATTTCTCCCTTGGATCTGGAGCCTGCCCTGTACAGCTCCTCAGAGCGTTTCTAGAACCAAACTCAGCATCTGCCCCGGCATGCTGGCCCCCACTCTCCTGCCTCTAGCTCCCCTATCTCTGCCTCGGCAGAGGCCCGTAGCCCCTGACCTCACTGCTTCAACACACATCATTCCTTTCATCCAGCAACACCACACTTTTCTGCCTAAGGACTTTCTCTGGCAGCCGAAGCCCACTCAGCTCCTTGGGGTCGTCAGGAAGTGCAGTGCCTAACCAACATCTGGCAGAAGTCAGCGTTTTCTTTTTGTTTTCTTTTTTTTTTTAAAATAGATGCAGAGTCTTCCTCTGTCACCAAGGGTGGAGTGCAGTGACATGATCATAGTTCACCATAACCTCAAACTCCTGGGCTCAAGCTATCCTCCCATATCAGCCTCCCAAGTAGCTGGGATTACAGTAGCATGCTGCTATATCTGGCTAATTAAAAGAAATCGTTTTTCTATAAAGATGGAGAGTCCCACTACATTTCCAAGGCTGATCTTGAACACATGGCCTCAAGCGATCCTCCCACTTTAGCCTCCCAAAGTGCTGGGATTACAGATGTGAGCCCCTGCACCTGGCCAGGAGTTGGCATTTAAAGACCCAGCTTGTGCCTGGTGCATCAGCTCACGCCTGTAATCCCAGCACTTTGGGAGGCTGAGGTGGGAGGATCCATTGAGTTCGGATGTTAGAGATCGGCCTGGGCAACACAGAGAGACCTTGTCTTTACTAAAAATCAAAGAAAAAAAATTAGCCAGGTGTGGTGGTGATCATCTGTAGTATCAGTTACTCAGCAGGCTGAGGTGGGAGGATCACTCCAGCCTGGGAAATCAAGGCTGCAGTGGGCTGAAATTGCTACTTCATTCCAGCCTGGGTGACAGAGCAAGATCCTGTCTCAAAAAAAAAAAAATAATACTATAAAATAAGTTTAAAAAATGAAAGTAATAATAATAAAATAAAACAGAGCCCCATCTCCCTCGAATCACAGGTGGCACATGTCTCATACCTGTTCCGAGTTCTCTGTGGGAGGAGGATTAAGTACTCTTGACCGAAGTGGCCACTTCTACTTTTTTGTGGCTGCACCACTCCCAACCCGGTCTCCAACATCACGTAGCCATCTTCCCTCTCTGTGTCTCTCCTCCCCCTCCTACAAGGACCTATAAGGTGGTGACTTCTACTTTTCCTGTGTCACTTCCCGACTCTCCACTGACATTTCCTGGGATTGTGTTCGAGATTGGTCACTAATACTGGAATCCTTGTCTCCGGTTCAAGAGAACTTAATCTAAGACACTCCCAAGTAAGTCCGCCTTCCTGCAGGGCCCCGCCCTTGATGAATGGAGGCCTTGGAATCTTCCTTGATTCTGTTCTCTGGCTGGACCACCCAAAGCAGGTGGTCCTATGCCCACTGCCTCCTACCTCGTAGCATCTCCTGCACTCCATCCTTCCCTTCCTGGGTTTGGCCCTCACCACTCCTGCCCACATTGCAGCACCAGATTCCTGACTGGCCTCCCCACTCCAGGCTTCCCGCTCTGGCTCTTTCTGCCTCAGGGGAGAGAGAAGAACCCACGTGTTTCTCAGAGCATAGCTCTGCCTCCTTGCAAGGGCCTGGGGAGGGCAAAGTGCAGTGATGGGTACTCAGATAGCTATGGAGGAAGGCAAACTCATTGATTCAGTCATTCAGAAAGTCCAGGGTAGCTGGGACAATAGGCACGCACCACCGCACCCAGCTGATTTTTTGTATTTTTAGTAAACATAGAGTTTTGCCAAGTTGCTCAAGGTAGTCTTGAACTCCTGGGCTCAAGTGATCCTCCCGCTTCGGCCTCCCAAAGTGTTGGAATGACAGGCCTGAGCCACGGTGCTGAGTCTGGGGTGACTTGTCACTCAGCAGTAGTTTACTAAAACATTCTCACTCTTTTTCCCTCTCACTCTTGCTTCCTTTGAATAGGAACCCCTACAAAACTTCAGCAAATGATCTTTTGCCTTGGGCTTTGTTTTCTAGGGAAACTGTCCTCAAGATTCAGCCCCTAGTGACCTCCATATTATACCAAAGAAACAAAATATCATTTTCAAAGTCAGCAGTGATCATCCCTAAATACGCACCAATTTCTCCCAACTGGGGCTTCTGCTTTGGACCATCTGGGTCTCAGAGGATCATGCCATGAATGTGTTGGGGTTGTTGTGCCAGCTCTGCACACGGGTGACACTGCACACTCTGCAGCAGCCCACGGCATCCCCTCAGGGAATCACGAAGCCAAACTCTGGGCCGGAAGCTGGTGACACCCGGATTCTGGATTCTCCCACCCATTTGCAGTGCTCCACCCATCATATGACTAAGATGACTTCTTTCCAGTGATAAGGAAATAAAGGGCTTTTGAGTTTTCAGTCAGTGGGAGAGGTGGGGATGGGGGTGGGCCTGGCTTTCTGTGCCTGTTACTTTTCTTCTCTCTCACTCCCACAAGCTGCTTCTAACCAGCCTATTAAATACTAGATCCCCCCCACACTCATCCCCCCAGGCTGAACGGGAGCATGGAAATGAAGAGAAATTTTACATCAAGCCGCTTTCCAGTTTGCGCTTTAATAAGATCTGGGGTAATAAGTGCCGTTGAGGATGTTTGTGCTTTTGCGGGGCTCTGTTAGTGCAGGAGTTGATGGTTCTATTCAAAGCCCTCAGGGCAGCACAACTGAATATCCATTTCTTCCCTGCACCCCGCAAAAAAGCCTGGCTAATAGAGACTCAACAGACAACAGTCATGTCCGACTCCAGTTTCACTCTGCAAAAGGACAAGTGATTTTAATAAAAGGAGGTGGGCAAATTCTGGAATTCTCTTTCTGGAACCCTGGATGGGACTTCTGCTTCTCCTTGGGCTACCTACAGACTTCAGCAGTGGCTCAGGACAGAGAAATAGCATCGCCACGGAAGTCCCTGCTCTTATCAAAGGCCTATCTCAAAGGGCATCTCCAGGAGACAGGCGGTATGACGCATGCAGCACCAGCATGCATTTCCCCCTCTGAGGGTGCTCGCTGGATCCTCTTTGCTAATAATAACCCCGCCAACCGAGCAATTAAGCTGTGAGCACATTCCAGGGACTCGTCAGGATGTGAGAGGTTTTTGCCCCGCAATCTCCTACTTAGAATTGCACCCATTTCAGGCTGGGTGCAGTGGCTCACTCCTATAATCCCAGCATTTTGAAAGGCCAAGGCAGGAGGATTACTTGAGCTCAAGAATTTGAAATCAGCCTGGGCAACATAGCAAGACCCTGTCTTTATTCAAAAAAAAAAAAAAAAAAAAAAGAATTGCACTCATTTCAGATTTCAAGTTGAGCTTGGCTGACCCAAATCAATTGCCAAATCTGTATCTGTTACTTTTCTTCTCTCTCACTCCTACAGGTTGCTTCTAACCATGCCATGAAATATTAGATCCTCCTGAACACACATCCCCCAAGGCTTGCCAAAGAGGGCCCCTTTTGTCTTGTCTTAGAATCATATTACCCTGGACACCTCTTGTGACCTCCGGCCACTTGCTGTCCTGATTTCCAACTTTATGACTGTACGACGCCCTGACCACCTAGTCAATCATGAGGTCAGCACAGCTAGGGACAGATCTGGCCAGGACAGAGCTGGTCACTCAACACACATTTTCTGAGCTTCCGAAGAGTGGATTAAAACACATTCGGTGTAGAAATAGATCAGAAGAGCCGCTGAGAACACACAGACTTGGTAAGCGCACAAAAAAGCTATAGTCCCAGGGACACAGAGAAGGTGAAGGACCTCCCTTGGGGCATCTGAAAGATAGGGAATGAGGGTTTAATTGGGGAATGCAGCTAAGGGGTGAGGAGGCTGCACTCTATGTGAAATAGACTAAGATACGGACATCAATGTCAGACCTGGAGTTCCAGTCCTGGTTCTGCCACTTAGGCACTTAGTGGGCTTCGGCAAGTGGCATAGCCTCTCGGGCTCAGTTCTGTGCCTTTGTAAGTAAGGACAATGATATCTACTGCCTGGCATTATCTTTTGATGGTGATCAAAATAAAATCATTTCCATAAAGCTCTCAGCCCTGTGCCGGGCATGTTATAAGCAATCAATAAAGACAACTATCATGGCCATCTTGCAGGGACTCAGCACTGCACACTTGATGCGTGTTCACATGTTCTCAGCTCACTTGGGCTCCACAACAACCCTGCAAGGTAGGCAGGAAAGGTTTCTACTTTATTTATTTAACTTTTTTCAGACCAAGTCTCACTCTGTTACCCAGGCTGGAGTGCAGTGGTGTCATCTTGGTTCACTACAACCTCTGCTTCCCACAGTCAAGCAATTCTTGTACCTCAGCCTCCTTAGTAGTTGGGATTACAGGCATGTGCCACCATGCCCAACTAATTGTAATATTTTTAGTAGAGACAGAGTTTTGTCATTCTGGCCAGGCTGGTCTCAAACTCCTGACCTCAGGTGATCCTCCCACCTCAGCCTCCCAAAGTGCTGGGATTATAGGCATGAGCCACTGCGCCCAGCTAGTTTTTACATTCTTCTCATTTTACATACAAGGAAAATAAGGCCATGAAGATGTATGCAACTGGTTTGTTTTGGGCTACAGTGCAGGTCTCTCGACCCTTCAAATTTAGTGTTTTCCCCCAGTATACATTGCATTGAACAGTATGGGCTAATGCTGAGTTCAGTGCTTAGCAAACAGGCCATTCATTAGACATAGACGGACTTGGCCGGGTGCAGTAGCTCATGCCTGTAATCCCAGCACTTTGGGAGGCTGAGGCAGGTGGATCATGCGGTCAAGAGATCAAGACCATCCTGGCCAACATGGTGAAATCCCATCTCTACTAAAAATACAAAAATTAGCTGGGCATGGTGGTGTGTGCCTGTAGTCCCAGCTACTCAGAAGGCTGAGGCAGGAGAAGAGCTTGAACCCGAGAGGCGGAGGTTGCAATGAGCCGAGATCATGCCACTGCACTCTAGCCTGGTGACAGAGTGAGACTCTGTCTAAAAAAAAAACCCTAAAAACAAAAAACAACCACCATAGACAGACTCATTGCCTGTTATTTCTCTTTTAGGGGTCAGGGAGATTGTGACCTTGGTGGCTCAGTCACTTGCCTAGCCTCAGGGAATGAGGTGGAGGCCATTGAGGGAAACTGACTATACCTCCTTCATTCCCACCTCTCTCCCTTCATTGACCAAGTGGCCATAAGCACAAGCCCAGGAAGGGCAGGGGGCCGTTACAAGTCTGAGTGTCTATAAACTGCAAGAGATGAAATGAAATTGGCTGCGTTCTCAAAGCCTATCCCCCCAGCATGTTGGAGGAGGGTCACGGGGGACGTGGAGGAGGAGGAGCTTTAGAGAGAGGATGCTTGTGCTTCCCCAGCTTTTCTTGATATTTCTGTTTGGGGGTTGAATTCTTGGGAGTGTCATCACATTTGGTTCTTGGCTGACTTCATATTCTAACAAATAACTCCCTTTCACCTGACCATGGAGAGGGACGGCCGGCCAGGGGTGAGGGTGGCCTTGTTTTAGGCCACGTGGCAGATGAGGCAGGTGTGAGGCCAGCTTGAGCATCTGGACCCATTTGTCTCGGGCTGCTGGCTGCTTGCCATCTTCTCCTCTCCGCCCTTATTTGGAGGCCCTGACAGCTGAGCCACAGACAAGCCTCGGGGAGCTGGGCACCAGCCAAGTGTCACCCTCTGTTTCCCTGCATGGGTACCAGCATCGAGGAGAAAGAATCCTGAGGCATGGCAGTGAGATAACCAAGGACTCTTTTTTGCTCTTCCCACACCTTTGAAGTGGGAACCTCTTGAGTCAAATCAGCAAGAATTCAGCTCTTGCAGCCGAGGGTCTAGGGGGCTGTTGGGGCTGCCCAAGGCAGAAGGGCTGTGACAAGCCCTGTGGGATGATAACTTTAAAAGGGCATCTCCTGCTGGCTTCTCACTCGGCTGCTTTATCGCTGCAAGTGACAGAATGGGGAGGGTTCTGTCTCTCCTGCGTGCTTGAAGAGTTGGGAGGACTATAAAAAGAGGAGGCGGTGGGCAGTTCGGAGACAGGGACGGACATAGGCCAAGAGAGGGGAACTAGAGAGGAACCCGAGGGGAGAGACAGAGCAGCAAGCAGGGGATCGCTCCTTGACTACACCAGCATGGGCTCCTTCTCCACTGTCACCGTGAGCTTCCTCCTCTTTCTGGCATTCCAGCTTCCAGATCAGACCAGAGCTAATCCCGTGTACAATGCCATGTCCAACGCAGACCTGATGGATTTGAAGGTAGGGCCAGGAAAGTGGGTGCAGTCTGGGGCCAGGGGGCTTTTGATGCCGTTCTTGTTCCTCTTGATTTTCTCCAAGTCAGTGACGCTTATTCCTTTCCTTGTATTTTCCTTTTGTAAAGAATTTGCTGGACAATTTGGAAGAAAAGATGCCTTTAGAAGATGAGGTCGTGCCACCACAAGTGCTCAGTGAGCAGAATGAAGAAGCGGGGGCTGCCCTCAGCCCCCTCCCTGAGGTGCCTCCCTGGACTGGGGATGTCAGCCCAGCCCAGAGAGATGGGGGTACCCTCGGGCGGGGCCCCTGGGACTCCTCCGATCGATCTGCACTCCTAAAAAGCAGGCTGAGGGCATTGCTTGCTGCCCCGCGGAGCCTGCGGAGATCCAGCTGCTTTGGGGGCAGGATGGACAGAATTGGAGCCCAGAGCGGACTGGGCTGTAACAGCTTCCGGGTAAGAGGAACTGGGGATGGAAATGGGATGGGATGGACACTACTGGGAGACACCTTTAGCAGGAATTATTCCCTCTGAAGTTTCTACCCCAACACCGTGAGTGCCCCATAGGTGTCAGGACACACCATCTATCATCCTCAGCTACAGTCTGCTGAGAAAATGTTAAAAAAAAAAAAAAAGTGTCACTAGCACTGGGAAATTAAAATATTCATAGGTCCAAGTTGTCTTTGCATGGCTGATTAGCAGTTCATGTTTCTCTCCAGAACTGCAAGATCCCGAAGGGCTTAAGTGACATTTACTCTGCTGAGTAACTTGCTTATCAATTCATGAAGCTCAGAGAGTCATCAGGCTGGAATGGGGGCTGGTGGGAAGGTGGTCAGTAATCAGGCTCAGAGGATGGGCACACTCATACATGAAGCTAACTTTTCCAGTGCAGCCAGGTCACCAGGCCAGATATGTCTGTGTTCTCTTTGTAGTACCGAAGATGACAGCCAGGGGGCACAAGGAGGGCTGGGCCCTGGGGCAGACGGCAAGAGACTCGTGTCCCCTGGGGTCTCTCCTGCAACTTCGTGTCATCTCATTGCCCTGGAGTTGTGATCATCCCATCCAAGCTGCAGCTTCCTGTCAACACTTCTGATATTTTATGCTAACTGTAGATGAAGTGGTTTGATTGTGGCTTCCTCGCCTCTCTCACCCCATGCATTAAATTTTAAGGTAGAACTTCACCTGTTACTGAAAGTGGTTTGAAAGTGAATAAATTTCAGCACCATGGACAGAAGACAGATGTCCGCATTGGTGTGATTTCTTCCGTCTCCGGGTAGAGTTCAGCTTGATTTTCCTTGTCATTTTACTTTTTGCCAGAGAAAAACCAAATGCTCAGTTTTTCTTCTTTTCATTTCTCCCTCTTTTTTTGTGGGTCGTTGGGGAGGCCTCAAATTCCACCCCCAGTGGTTTTTGGTTACAGGGGTTTTTGTTGTTTTTAGAGGGGGACGTTCAGAAAATGAGAGTATTAGATCCTCTCTGATACATCTCGAGAGAGTTAGATGCTACAGTGAAGTTAATGGTACTTTTTAGTTTTGAAAAGAGTAGGCAGAGCCGGGCGCGGTGGCGCATGCCTGTAGTCCCAGCTACCCGGGAGGCTGAGGTGGGAGGATGGCTTGAGCCCAGGAGTTCTGGGCTGCAGTGCGCTATGCCGATCGGGTGTCCGCACTAAGTTCGGCATCAATATGGTGACCTCCCGGGAGCGGGGGACCACCAGGTTGCTTAAGGAGGGGTGAACCAGCCCAGGTCGGAAACGGAGCAGGTCAAAACTCCCGTGCTGATCAGTAGTGGGATCGTGCCTGTGAATAGCCACTGCACTCCAGCCTGGGCAACATAGCGAGACCCCGTCTCTAAAAAAAAAAAAAAAGAAAAAGAAAAGAGTAGGCAGAGTATTGAGTTTAAAAACTGAGTAGGCCGGGCGTGGTGTCTCACTCCTGTAATTCCAGTATTTCGGGAGGCCAAGATGGGCAAATCACTTGAGCCCACGAGTTTAAGACCAGCCTGAGCAATAGAGTGAGACCCCACCTCTACAAAAAAAAATAATAAAAATTAGCCAGGCATGGTAATGTGCACCTGTAGTTCCAGCTATTTGGGAGGCCGAGGTGGGAGGATGGCTTGAGCCTAGGAGGTGGAGGCTGCAGTGAGCTGGTATCGTGCCACTGCACTCTAGCCTGGGTGACAGAATGCGACTTGTTTCAAAAATATAATAAAAACGGAGCAAAGCGAAGACAGGTTTGCCATGCAGACAAACTCTGAGTTTACGTGCCTTTGCTGTACTAACAAGTATTTAGAAAATAGCCACAGTCTTTGACTAATTCGGGTCCAAAGGGCCTGGGCTTGTATTTTACTAAGATAGCCGCTGGAGAAGATGCAGCCTTTTTATATCTGCTCCTGAAAAGGGTATTGTTCTGAGCACGAAAAATCAGGGTTGAAGTTCACCTTAAACAGAGTGACCTGTCTTCCCGTTACCCCATCGACCCCACCCTCCTCATCAGATTCTATGACACTCCAACACCCTACACCCACACGTGCCCTTGTGCCCTTATTTCTCCTGTTCCTTCCACCTGGGTTTCCTTCCTCCAGCCCTCCCGAGGACATTGTACTCATTCCTTAAGGCTGATGTGAGCAGCACTTCTTCCCTGTTATCTCATGCCCAGTAACAATGAGTCTCTTCACAGGCAGCGTTTCACATGTAACGGTAATAGTAGCACACAACACAAGCTGCCAATGTGCAATCGCTTGTGTCTACGTCCCTAGACTGCAAGCTCTTTGAGGGCAAATGCCCCTTTGGCACTCTGAGTTGATGCCCCCTAAATGTTGGTCAAATTGCCTTGGTCTTGTCCAGAAATTGGGAAAAGAGGAAACGAAGTAGCAACTTGCTCCTTGCAGAGGAAAGCGGGAGGGTCCCAGTGAACTGCTGGGAGAGGGTGGAAGTGGGGGAAAAGCTTCATCTAACCACCTCCAATCAAAATGTTCCCTATCTGGGCTTTACACACTGAAGGGCAGAAACCGGGAGGCAAACAGAGAATGACAAGGATGAAGCGAAGAGCGACAGGAGACAGCGCTGGCCCAAACCTGGCTCCAGAGGTCTGGCATGGTATTACGGTGTTGCGAGTTGCCAGCAGGGGAAGTAGCAGCTGGGCCCATTCCCAAAGCGTCTCTGTAACACAGGGAGTTCTCACCGAATAGAAATAACAAATACACACGCCCCCAGGAGTTCCAGAACACTTGGGGCTAGGTGCAGGGGCTGAATTGACTGCAACTGTTTCTGTCCCTGATGGAATGATGACTCGAAGCAGATCAGATGGAGACAGAGGCCATGCTCCTTGCAAAACCAAAAGCAAGCAACCAAAACGCAATGGCAGATGGCAGCGACAGAAGCTGGCCACGGGTCTTCACCTCTCCAGACCCAGCGCCAGTTTCACTTCTTCTGGTTCGACATCAGGGCATCTGCTTGTGGGGAAAATTCCTAATAGAATGGATTCCCCATCTGCTGCTCTAGGACACTGTTGCTAGCAGGAGGAGATGGTTTCTAGAGGACAGGATCGGGAAGAGTGCTCGTCAGGGAGAAACAGATACTGCTGACTTCTACTAAGACCCACAGGACGAAATCGTTCTTATTAAGGTCGCTGCTTGGTACAGAGAAATGGACTCCCGTGGAAGAGCCCTGCTGGGCAGCTGAATAGGGAGAGCTCTGAGACTATAAAACCACATCCTAGTATAATTTTCCCACATCAGAAAAAAGGGGAATAAAATAAAATCCAAGTACCCCTTGAAAGAAAGAGCAGCATGGAGACAAAAGGCTAAAGGAGACAGAAGACATTTTATTCTGACATGTTACAGTTACAATGAGAACTCCCAAGTTCCAAAGGTTCAAATAAAAATAGCATTTTACAAATTAAAAAAAATACAATTTATATACACAGTGGAATTAGCTCACATCATACAAACCAACAGTGCAAACAGAAAAAGGAAGCTGCGACGGTGGCAATGGCCAAGGTCCGCAGAGCTGTGGGGCAATACTGCACGTCAATACTGCGGGGCCGGAGAGGCCTTCCTGTCACCCAGGGTCATGTCAGTGCATAATTCTGCATCACAAATGTCATACAGAGGGCTGGGTCCAGAAAGTGTCCTTTCCAGCTGGGAACTGTTAATCAAGGTCATGAGCAAATCATCCCACGGCACAAGGTCCCACAGCCAGGGCCGGGGACCCCTCAGTCCCGCTCCCCAATCATCTCGCCTAGGAGTCATGGGACACTGAGTTGGAGACGAAACACAAACCACCACCTCTAGCCACCCGCAGGCTCCCCATCCACAGATCTGTTTGACTGAGGCGCCTTACCACTCGGTGTTGGGTTGCTTATGGGTGTGATGCTGAAAGGCTGGTTTCTAATGGACGGAAATGGAAGGAGCGAGGCTTACAGTCTACTGTCACGAGTGGAGAAGTTATTGTCTTTGGGCTTATCTGGAAAGGGCAGATGCAGAGAGAACAGGAAACCACGTGCCTTTGCATGGGGCCTGGGTTTGAGGCCTCCTTGGCGGCCATCCAGTCAGTTTAGGGGAGGGAGCCATTTGCATTCTACTGTCTATCTCTGGGCTAAACTCATGGGATCAAAATATCTGGTGACTTAAACACAACAAGATGGGCACGAGGGATGAATTCCAACACATTCACTGGGGCAGCCTCGAGACAAGCGGCTGCTGATCCGGCCCTCCAGAGGCCGGGGTCCTCCTGCAGGTCGTTAGCCCTGCCAACTCCGGGAAGGGGCGGGGAGAGGGGATGAAGTGTCTGTGACAGGTGATCACGCCATTCTCCTGACTTGGACAACTGGCTTCCTTCTTAATAAAATGAAGAAATAATGAGATCAAGCTCTGAACACTGCCATAAAACAGTGGCAGCTGGCCGAACACATTTAAATAAGAATTGCCTTTTTGGTCCTCGTTGATTTCCTGTACTATTTCCTGGGAGTATCATCCCCCACTTCACATGTCAGGTGCATTCTGGAAGGCAGAAACATTTAGAAGTCAAAGTAATTTTGGTCAAAGAGATAAGAAAATGGGGAAAATGGAAAGGGCCACAGTCAGTTGGAAAAGAACTCGAAGCAGCCCACTCTCTGGAGAGGAATTATTCCCGAGTGTGCTGAGTGCAAGATCTGGACCAGCAGAGCCAGGACTGATGCCCACCCGAGTGAAAGGTAGCCTTGGCCAAGGAGGTCGCCCAGGGCTGGGCCTGAGAGAGCTGTGCTGCCAGGGCCAGGCGCCGAGGCTCGTGGCCAACCTCAACATTTAAAAAAAAAAAAACAACTAAACGTAAATGAAGGCCATCTTGAGCCAAAGCACATCTGCCCCAGGGATGCCAGGGGGACTGAGATGGCATGTAGAAGGCAGGGGAAGATAAGCACAAATGCCCAATGCCCAGATGCTCACTTTGGGTGCCTAGTCAGAGGGGGCTGGCCAGCCTGGAAAAGAATGACAACATCAAACGACAGGGGTGGTTCTGATGCTTCATGTGAAACTCCTGGGCACGTGCTGGCAGGAAGAACCTCCCCACGAACCCTCCCTGTGGCGTGGGAGACTCTCCTGAAGGGCTTGTGTATGTAAGCTTGGGACGGCTAGTGCAGGGAGGAGAGAGGTGTTTGTGAGAGCCAGACACCGTCTTCCTCAAATAGGCCATCCGCTTTATCATAGCACGTACCTTTCAGTGGTCACTGGCTCAGAAGTGCTTCCTTTCTATCAATGGTACCATTCCCTAGAGTTCAGTAAAGCTGTTTCATCTAGGAGTGCCCTGCTTTTAGCTAACTTTGGTGGGTGATGTCAAGATCCTCTGGGCTCTGGCTGCTCCATCATGAAGACGGAGATCAAAACTTAAGGAAATGAAAAGGATAAGGATAGAAACATGTTACTTGGAGACTAGGAAATATCTGCAAATGGAGATAAAGGGGAAATGTTAAGAACCAGGGTAGATGTAAATATGATCCTAACATCAGATGTATCACCCAGGGGTTATTACTGTGATTTTAACGCTTTGTGTTTCTAGTGGGTGGTGGCTCTAAGGAGTGTCAAACCACAGGGGCAAGGCAGTAGCCTCTGCTCACACCCAGGAAGCAGACCCATTCCCTTACAACAAACCAGCAAAGACATGGTGTTAGGAGTCCCAAATAAGGGAAGGCCTCTCTGAAATATGGAGAATTTTCTCAATGCCCAATTCCTAGATCTGGTCATTAACTGAATGTTGTAACTGGCGTCTCCCCAGCTTTTGCCTTGGCCAAGTCTCTCTCACACATTTAAGGCAACAGCCAGGATCTTGAGGAAGGTAGCAAAGACGGCCAGGTACACTGCTCAGAGTGCAGCCCAGGGTCCGCCTAATTCCACCTCTGGCTCTAGTTTGGTGGGGCCAGGGGTGGGCCTGTGCTAACACTGGAGGGTGGGAACACGGGGAGCAGGAAGCAGGAAGATCCTTGCTGGGGAAGTCAGAAAAGTCCAAGCTCTGATGGTTCAAAACCACCCCCAGGACCTCGGACCAGCAAGGTGTCCGATGACTCCAGGCTTTCTGAGAGAGTGGGTGACTGGGAATCTTCCATGCCCTGAATAGCCCCAGCCAGCTGTGCCAGCCGGAGCGAGAATGAGCTGCCTCCCCGGGCAGCCCCGAGAGAGGGCGGGCTGGCCCGTCAGATGGTCTGGTAGTGCTGCCTCAGCCTGGACTGCAGAAATTCATAGGTCAGGTTGTGCCGTGTGATGATCCCCACGATCTAGGGCAAGGAGAAGAAGGCCCAAGTCACCTGCAGGGTAAAACCCACGGCAAGAACAGGAGTGACAGGAGCCACCCTGTTAGTTTGTCACAGAATGTGGAGTGACAGTGGACCAGGCCTGGACAGTGCGGGGCCAGACACAGCTTGACTGGGATAAACAGATAATGAGGGCTCGCACACTGGAGGCAAGGGGACAAGGTTAGCTCCAAACAGGGCCTGGGCCAGCTAGCATTCTCAACTAAAATGTCCTTCCACAGGGCACATGCTCAGCGCTCAGCTCCCACCATGACCAGCCTGCTGCAGATAGACAATTGAAGGGGCCTTTGAAGTCTCCTGAGATTATGACCCCTGCCACGCCTCATACTCACCACCTTGTAAAGTGACCTATGAGAATCACTTTTACAGTCATTTGGTCGTTAAGTGGTTCCCACGTGTTCCCACGTGTCCCCAAAGCCACGTCATAAACGATGTTAGGACTCTGTCAGTGTGGTTGGCAATTACATTTCAAAGGACACAATTTAACCTGCTGTAATTAAAACCTGTGTAAAAGCACACTACGGATGCCAGGGTCAGGCTGCATAGAAAAAAGACTGAGATAGGGTGTGGTGCCTCACGCTGTAATCCCAGCACTTTGGGAGGCCGAGGCAAGTGAATCACTTGAGCTCAGGGATTCAAGACCAGCCTGGGCTACATGGTGAAACACCATCTCTACCATAAATACAAAAATTAGCTGGGCATAGTGGCTCACGCCTGTGGTCCCAGCTACTCAGGAGGCTGAGGTGGGAGGACTGCTTGAACCTGAGAGGTTGAGGCTGCAGTGAGCTGAGATCGTGCTACTGCACTCCAGCCTGGGTGACAGAGCGAGACTCTGTCTCAAAACAACAACAGCCACAACAACAAAAGACTGAGAAGGTAGCTCTGAAAAGTTACCACGACTACCCATAGGGTAGGGATGACGGTTTGGTTTTCGCTTGTTTTTTGCTCATAAGTGTTTTTGTATTTTCCTACAGTGGAATAATATTTGTGTAATAAGAAAACAAATTTCTAAAAAGAAAAAGGAAAGTTTGCAGCAATAATTACTAAGTGTTTGATCTTTGTAAAGCTCAAAGTACTTTGCTTGAAATACTCTCATCTAATGCGCGAATCCCCACATAGATGGAGAATCAAGGAACAACACGTGGTCTGGAGTGAAGACCATTTCAGGAGGAAGACAGCCCTATGGAGGTGGGGCTCTGGCTGGAAAGGACAGCCAGGAGGACGCTGGTGCCATCTGCTGGCAGGCAGGGGAAAGGGTCCCAAGCGCACAGAAGCCGAGGGGTTCAAAGCCACAGTGCTCGGCCATCCTCTCCCCTCCCGATGGGATGCCTTCGCTTCTGGTGAGAAGCCTGGATGCACAAACAGCGCCTGGCTGGGGAATCCTTTCTCGAAAGTGGGGGCAGGGCCAGGGCCACTCACCTCTCCCACAGCGTTCACCACGGGCAGGTGGCGCAGGCCCATGGTTCTGAACAGGTTGAAGACTTGGGAGACGTGGGTGTTGGGTGAGATGGTGAAAGGCGAAGGGTTCATGTATGGGGTGACGTCCTGCAAAGAGACCACACACGTGTCACCAGCTGCCTGAGATGCCAACAGCACGAAGGGGCAGCTCTGTGTGGGATAGGCCGGGGGTCCCCTTCTCACCACGATCATGCGGGGGTTGAGCAGCGTGAGGTCCAGGTCGTGGATGTCGGGGTACCGCGGGTAGTCCTCGGCCATCTCGGCGTAGGAGAGGCGCGGCTGGCTGGCACTCTGCAATTCCAACCAAGACACTGTCATGCTTGGGCAGTAACGGCCAGCAGGGTCAGCCTGCAGCCCCTCCCTTGGGGCCTGCATCTGCCCAGCCCGGGCCCAAGGGAGGCGGCGCAGCAGCAGACACTCCAGTGAGAGCTCTCCAGTCACGCCCAGTCCATGGTCAGGTCCTAGCTGTGGCACTGTGGGCAAGTCCCCTATCTCTCTGTACTCCCTTCCTTCCTTCATGAGAGGCAAATGGGTTACCTGGAAGTTTAAGTAAGAAAAGTGCTAAGTGGCTGGGGCGGGGTGGTGGATGTATCCCCCCTCAAAAGGTATGGCCAAGTCCTAAGCCCTAGTACCTATGAATGTGACCTTTCCAGAAACAGGGCATCTGGAGATGTGATGGAGCTCAGATAAGCCCATGCTGGATTAGGATGGGCCCCAAATCCAGTGACAAGTGTGCTTAGGGAAAGGAGAGAAGATTCGTGTGACAACAGAGGTGAGGACGGGGACTGCTTTCAGTCAGGAGCACCAAGGACTGCAGGCAACTCCTGTGAATCAGGAAGGGACGAGGATGGCTCCTCTCCCAGAGCCTAGCGAGCGCCGCCCTGGTGACACCTAAACTTTGTACTTCTGGTCTTGAACTATGAAGGAATAAACTGCTGCTGTTTCTTGCCACTCGGCTGTGGCGACTCCTCCCCTAACTCCACTCTGCACTGCCTGCCTCACATTCAGCTTTCCCCATGGCACTGTCCATGGCCCGCCGGGCAGCGCCCAACCTTGCAAGCTTCATCAGGCCTGGCCTGGCTGGTTTCTGCATCGGAGAGACTTACCGACTGGCTTTCAGAGTAACAAACTCCTCGGACAAGCAGGGTGACAAGCTGCGACCGAAGGATCAGGCCGTGGAAGGTCAGAGGGCGGAAGCGCTCCTCCATGGTCCAGTCTTCACTTGGGGACTGGTCAGGGTATAGGTTGGGGTAGGGAGTGTATCTGTTACACAAAAACCAGATGCTGCCTGGGATACCCTCAGCAGGAACGCTTCTCATCCATGTTCCCAGCCTGCTCCCTATCCAACGTTCCCAGTAAACTCAGGAGCCACCTCACAACATCTGAGCCAAGGGCTGACTCCACCATGTGCAGTCCCGTGCGCAGCTGGGGCCCCCACTCTCACCTCCTCTCCAGCATCTGCTGCAGGAGGTCCTCCTTCTCGGCTGGCTCCTCGGAGGTGATGTACTCATCGCACATGTTCCGCAGCTCGCTGGACGGGTACGACTTCATGGACTGGCTCCGTTTGCGCTGCTCGCCAGCCCGGGTGAGGATGCTGGATTTCTGTGGGTGAGGAGGCCACAGGCTACTGCGCGTGAGCAAACGAACAGAGCAGCATGGACGTAGCTTAAGGATTTGGGTGACAGGGATGGTCAGAGGCAGATCCAGATGCAGGAACTTAAAGGGGTTGAGGTTCAAAGGAGAGGCTCAGGGGCTGGGGGTTCAAAGGCACCTAAACCCTAGGACTTGGCTGCAGTCTCCGTGGCTTCCTTTGATCTGGGAAGAGCAGCTTGATTCTCCAGAGGGGAACAACCCATCTCCTATAACCTGTCTTGGTAGAACTGTCAATCAATGTGCCTGCCCCCAAAGCCAAGGAGTGGCATCCAACCCAAGTGAGACAACGGGATGCCCCCTCTTCCTGGATTCTGAATCGGAATCAGGAGGAACCCAAGGCCAGTGTTCCTTCCTCCTGGTACCCGAGGGGTGTCCGCTAGACCCTGCACCTGGTCCCCACAGCACACAGGTTCTGGTCCTTCAGCTTTCCTGACCTGACAGTTCTGAGGTTTCCTATGGATTTCTTTCTCTTCAAGTAGGTCCAAGTCCATTTCTGTTGCTGGCATCTCTAGAACTCTCCCTGATACTCTTACACAGTAAATAAACCATGAAAGCTGCGGACTTGAAACATAGATCTGTCCATATGCTTACTGCGGCAAGAACGAACACAAGTCTTGGCCTGATAAAGCCACCCCTCCTGTCAAATCTGCCCTCCCTGTCTCCTGTGATGAGAATAGTGCTGACTTCCCCTCAGAGCCAGTAACTCCACCCCAGCCAGGGGTGGGCAAAGCACTAAGCCATGTGACATGGGGGACCGCTGGACTCTCACCCACCTTTCCTCTCATTCCATTTTCTTTACCTTGAACTTGATGTTGTTACTGATGAGCTGGTTGCCCTTCATGAACTCCTTCTCATTGCCGCGGTTCTCTGTGACCACCGGGAAGGCGTGGTGGACTGTGGTTCGCAGGATGCTCACCAGAGACTGGATGCGGGTGTGCGGGTAGACGTAGGTCAGGTTGGGCTCCATGATGTCGCTGGCTCTCAGCCTGGGGGAGGAGGGGAAGCTATCCAGTCTTATGATAACACTTGCGGGCCCCTGGGAGCAAGCTATGCTGGCTCTCCATCCCTGCTCAGACTATGTGGGGGGCTCTTCTGAACCACCCCAGCTCTTCCTCAAACGCAATGCGTCCCTTTGTACTTCCGTCCCCTCACACACGCTGCTCCCTGTGCCTGGAATGCCCTGCCCTGCTGTGTCATGCTGGTGGGCCCTGGCTCATTCCTCAGCTCAACAGCAACATCCCCTTCCCAAGAAGCCCCTCTGCTGGCCCAGGGGCTGGCCAAGCCCTTGCCAGTGCCCGGCAGCACACTACTCTTACTGCCCCTGAACTGCTCATTGTACCGCAGCATTTACAAACAGCGTCTGGACCAGGCGCGGTGGCTCATGCCTGTAATCCCAGCACTTTGGAAGGCCAAGGCTGGTGGATGGCTTGAGCCCAGGAGTTCGAGACCAGCGGGCAACACAGCAAAATCCCATTTCTATAAAAAAATGTTAAAAATTAGCCAGGTGTGGTGGCACGTGCCTGTGATCCCAGCTACTCAGGAGGCTGAGGTGGGAGGACTGCTTGCGCCTGGGAGGCGTAGGTTGCAGTGAGCTATAATCATGCCACCATACTCCAGCCTAGGCAACAGAGATCCTGTCTCAATAATAATAATAATAGTAATAATAGTAACAGCATTTGAGCCCCTATTTAGACCAGGGCATGGCCCACAGATAAGTCCATCGTGCTCACTGCTTTCCTGCTGCAATGGCGGCGTCCAGTAGTCGTGACAGAGACCACACAGTCTGGAAAGCTGAAAATAGCCTCCTGTCTGGCCCTCCATAGAAATGGCTTGCTGGCCCCTGCGTTAACTCGTACAGGCCTTGCCTGCTATCTAGACACAGAAAGCCCAGGGTACCTGTGGATTAGTAAGCAGGTGATGAGGTGATTATGCCCAGAATAATCACTGCTGGCAGGAGGGCATTCTGGTGGGCACATGTGAAACGCTATTCTCACTTCTGGGGCTTGGCATACCCTTAGTTGAAACATGCGATCACATCACAAACTTGATCCGGAGACTTCACCTCATATCTTACTGGAATGCCATGGGAGCCAGACCGCCATGAAGTAGCCCTGCCCACTGCAGTCCCCACAGTGCCCGTGTCCCCTTCCCTGTCCCCCAGCCTCCAGCCCATGGGCTACTCCATGTTCTCACACATGCTCAGGAATGGGTGTGCTGCTTCCTCCAGCCCAAGAAATGTGAGCTACTATTTCCTACCCTAATACCAACATTCCTTAGGCCTTAGAGCTTGCACATTCTGAAACTGGGACATGAGCAAAATCAGGGCCTTACTTGTCCATTTCCACCTCTGTCTCCCATTCCAGAAGTGGCACGCCTCGCAGGCCCACGTGGATATCATAAATGCCCTTATTGAAAAAGTCCCCTGTCCATTTGGCCACCTGAAACACAAAGCAAAGACCTAAAAATAGGACCTGTGGGATGAACTTGGCCCTGAGCCTGACGGAGGCCTGGAGAGAGTGTACTCACCATCAGTGTGACCATGATGGGCAGCCCGTAGGTGATCTCGTTGGTGGACTCGATCAGGATGACCGTAAGACTGATGGTCATGCGGACCACCCCGCCCAAGAAAGCTGCTGCACCAATCAGCGCAAAGGTCCCCGAATAGATGTGGCCCAATCCAATGTAGCTAGTGAAGGAAAACACCGAGAACATGGCTTTAAATCACACTGACAGGCTGTAGGGGGTACCTAGAGCTCACACTCTTGTGCCTATTCACATTCATGCATGCACAGGCACAGATACATGAACGCACGCACACGTGCATACACACACACAGAATACCTTTTTAGGACATTGGCAACTAAACGTCCAAAAGCAGCTCCACACAGCAGAGAAGGCACAAAGAGGCCACTTGGAACAGAAATGCCGTAAGTCCAACATGCAAGCAAGAAATAGAGAACGAAGAACAAGGCCAGAGTGACGGGGCTGAAAGTACCTGCAAGGGAAGAACTGACCTGAGTCCCTCTACCAGATGCCTGCCAAGGCCCACCAGACCTACCGGGTCCGACCATACCCCACACCGGCTCCCCTTCCAACACTGGAGGCAGAAACCCATCTTTTGTCTGGATGGGCACTACAAAGAAGTCCTGGTCTTGCTCAGAACAAAGGGCAAGCCGGGCTGTGTCTGAGATGACAGCAATTGCCCAGGGATGGGCTGTAGTGCAGATACTCACCATCCTGGTGGAAGAGCTGGAGGATGGCGGACTCCTGGGGGTTGAAGAAGAGTGTGGCCATGTCATTGTAGGTGTCATTGGGACAAAAAAACGTCTTGATACTTGAATTCACATCTTCTGATGTGACCTAAGAAGAAGGAATCAGAAAGTCAGTACAAGGACACCTGACTTTGAGTCTTCAAGTGGGATGTCTCCAGCTGGGTCCAAAACAGATGGCTGAACAGCTTTCCCCATCAATCAAACAGGGCAAAAACAGACCTCTACCGATGGCAGCCACGCACGCAAGTGTGTTCTTTACATTCGAATGTACAGATGAAAGAATCGGGACAAGGGCCTTTGTTCACCCAAACTCATGATGAAAATGTCACTATGACTAATTCACCGTGAGTTTGGCTCCACTTCCTTTTCCAGCGCTAACTTTGTAAGTGATGCCGCTCAAAGCTTGTCCTGAGAGCTTTAGGACTGGAGGGAGGATGAGGCGGGTGAGAGCAAGTGACTGGGAGTTGACAGGGATCTGAGGAGGAAAATCCAGGGCACCACTTGACCAAGAGCCCCAACTGTGGTTCCAAATGGAAAAAGCCTTTGATTTTGCTGCAATTTGCTATATATATATATTAAAAAAAGCACCGAAATTTGCTGAAAAAGAAAACCCACCAATGCCTGGAGAGCAGACCCAGTCCTCCAGTCTGCCTCTCCTCCTAAGCCCCATCTGGGGAACAGAACCCAAACAGAAAAAAAGACTACTTCTATTTCTACACATTTTAAACCTCATGTTCTTGCCATCATTCCATCATTCTGTGTGGGAAGATGGGATCCTGGTTCTATCTGACTTGCTAGAGGGCAAGGGTATTTCAAGTGTGCTGTTTCATTTTCTGGTTGACAGTGTACAACGGTACAAGCTGTACTTCACACCTATCGCTGTGCCTCCAAATAGGGAGTGTTACTACAAAGGTTAATCAAGACTATTGGTTTCTCCTGGATGACATTCTATTGAGGACGCTATGGAGATGCTCTCATATGGACGTGCTGACAATACCAGCAGGTGGTTTGTGTGACCCCCCCAGGTAAAATGGGCTGGGCAATAAGGGATGCAGGCTGCTGCGGAAATAGCACGGCACCGCTGACTGGCAGCACCTGGCACAGGTGAGCCGTGTGCAGAGCCCCAGAGTTGTGGAGTGCACAGGGGATAAGCTGAGCTGATGGCTTCATAACAGACGCATGCAGTGCTTCCCAAACTGTCTGGAGGAAGTTCAGTCCTGCAGGCTTTCCGGAAAGAGTCCTGTGGTCAGTTGCACCGAGAAACATCCTAGCAATTCTTGGAAATCATATGTCTGCTAAAAGCTGAGCACAGGCTCCAAACTCAGATGGCTTTGTCTCCAACTCTACCACTCTCTAGTGACTTGGAGAAAGGTATTTCATGTTGTGACAATTTTCTCATCTATAAAATGGCAATACCTACCCTCTCACTATATATGACTGGCTGAAGATTGTTGGTCAAGACCACAATGTGCCTCAGTTTCCTTATCTATCAAATGGGGGTACCGCTACTGGCCAGCACAGTGCTGGTAAGGATTAAATGAAATCATGTAAAGTACTCAGTGGAATATCTGGTACACAATAAAGACATCAAACTCTTATAACACTTACTGGAATAAGGCCTTAGAAGTTCTGTACTAAAGGAACATATTTAGGTTGGGTGCTGTGGCTTGCGCCTGTAATCCCAGCACTATGGGAGGCCAAAGCAGGAGATCATTTGAGGCCAGAAGGTCGAGACCAGCCCAGGAAACATAGAGAGATCCTGTCTCTATAAAATAAGCTGGATGTGGTGGCATGCACCTGTAGTCCCAGCTACATGAGATGGGAAGATCGCTTGAGCCCAGAAGTTTGAGGTTATAGAAAGCTATGATCATACCACTGTACTCCAGTGTGGGTGACAGAGTAAGATCCTATCTCTAAAAAGATAAAGAAGCATATTTAATTCTTAGCTCATTTGAGCACAGAATCATTTTTTGTATGTTTTGAATCACATGCATCAAGTTATCTGTCTGGTAACGAGCTGGGCTTGGGAATAACTAGTAATAGGGGTCAGCAAATTTTCCATAATGAGCCAGACAGTAAATATTTTAGAGTTTGCCAGTGACATACAGTCTCTGTGGCATATTATTTTTTTTTCCCTCAACCCTTTCAAAATATATAAACCAGGATTGGGGGCGGTGGCTCACACTTGTAATCCCAGCACTTCGGAAGGCCAAGGCAGGTGGATCACTTGAGGTCAGGAGTTCAAGACCAGCCTGGCCAACATGGTAAAATCCTGTCTCTACTAAAAATACAAAATTAGCTGGGTGTGGTGGCTGTGTGTAATCCCAACTACTCAGGAGGCTGAGGCAGAATTGCTTGAACCTGGGAAGCCCAGGTTGCAGTGAGTCAAGATTGTGTCACTGCACTCTAGCCTGGGTGACAAAGTAAGACTCCCTCCCAAAAAGAAACAAAAAAAAAAAAGAAAAAAATATATACAAATAATTTACATATACATATAGTGTGTGTGTATATATATGTATATATTTAACTGGGGACACTGAAGAGGCTGTCCTCCAAGGTAAGGGCCCCAATGGGGATCTGAGAGATTCAAGTGGTTTTACCCTCAGTATTCACCAGGGATGGGGTCCACCCTCCTGATGGATATCAAAATCCAGGATGCTCAAGTCTCTGATATAAAATGGTATATATCTGCATATAACCTATGTAGGTCCTCCTATACACTTTAAAATCATCTCTAGATTATTTGTAATACCCTAGAACGTAAATGCTGTGTAAATAATTTATACTGTACTGTTTCTTATTTGCATTGCTTTTTACTGTTGTCCTGTTATTTTTTATTTTTTGCATCCTGAATATATGTGATCCACAGTTGACTGACCCCACGTAATTCCATGGATGTGGGACCCACAGATGTGGAAGGCCAACGGCACTTACAGAACACTCACCTGTCTGCATCCAAGGGCTGGAATCACACATCTAGCTGACTCACTGAGCCACAGGTGTAGCTCTCAGAGCCACTGGCTTGGACCAAAAAACACAGGGTGGATTAAGCTCCCTGGACTACTTCATGGGACCTGCTCCTCAGGGAAAGCCTCTGGAAAATACTGCGCCCCCCGAAGGAGAAAAGGAGAAGTGCAGAAGGGCTTCTTCCGAACTTTTTCTCTCAATAGGTGCGCCTATTCTCTCAATAGTGTTGAGAGAAAAAGGACCCCACGCTGGGAAGAAGCAGAGGATGCTGGGAAGAGAGGGGCCTCCTTGCCCTAATGCAGACATTTCTTCCTCTCGCCTCAAGAGTGATTGGCATAGACAAAGAGGCAATGAGGTGAGTGCTAAGCCTCTGGGCCATGGCCCCTTCAGGCGAGGGGAGGTAGAAGAGTAACTGGGGATCGGAAAGCACCTTGCTGTCAGCTTCCCGAGTGGCTGTTTCCCATGAATTTTGTTCAACAGAGAGGAATTCCCATCTGTGATGCCAGAGTTGTTCACAGAAGTGGCAAAGACAGAGGGCATTTGGTGTGCACCTTCTCTTAGGTAAAAAGATGATGACAAATTCCTGTATCTCTCAGCACTCAGGTATGGGTATGGAAGGAGGAACCCAATACATCTACTAGTTCTCAACAGAGGAGAGACATGCATTTCGGGATTCTTCCCCGTGGGTATGGGATAAAGGCAGCAGGTGCACTGGGGTTACCTGGAGGTGGAATGAGTCATTACCGATTTGACTCGAAGAGGACATCTGTCGGCATTCTCCTAACACCATCGAGGCCACAAACACCACCACAGTGGTTACCAGAGACACCAGGAGGCTCTCTAAGACTCTAGGAGGCAAAGCACAGCTATTATAATGCCACAGAAAGAAGCTCTGGTCTCAGGAATTCAGAATATAACCCTACCTACCCCCAACCCCGATGTCCCCAAAGAGCATTCACAGCAGCCCCTGGTCAGTCCACACATGTGCAGAATTTATCAGTGATTTGCTGTATTCCAGCAATTTGTTTGTAAAAAGAGGGCAGTTAAAGTGGGCTGCTACGTCCACATCTTCTCTCTCCAAGGAATGAAATGGCTTTCCATTATAAGTCCTGGGGTGAGAAGTCTCCTGACAGCATGCCACTTAGCAGGACCATGGTGACCCTTCTGACCTTGTCATGTGTCTGAGTGGCAAGTCAGGACAGGCTGGGAGTCAACCAGCCACTCTGACATAAATTAAACTGGGTCAGCCCTTTGGCCTGTCAAGTAGAACAAATGCATGGCCATGTTTAGATGCTCAATCTTAGATGAGAAGTCAAAGCCATGGAGGCAGGGTCTGCTCCTTTGGAGAGATGGCTCAGCCCACACCAAGCTCAGGGAGCCACAGCAGGCTTGGGGGAGGCGACTGCGCAGATACCTGACGAGCTTAGGTTTCGGGTGCACGTTGCGCATACGGTACTTTGCAAGCCTCTTGTTCAGACAGTTGAATGTGGCTCCCAGGAGGCCCCCAATGACCCCCATCACGACGAAGAAACCCAAATCCATAGCTGTCCAGAGATGACATTTTTTATCAGAGTCAGAGCACTGAGAGAAGGGGAAACGGAGAGGGAGAGAAAAATCACAGCAGCCATGAGAACCGGAAGAGACAGAAGAGAAGACAGAAGCGAGAGTGGGGCTGCCTTCCCGCACACGCGGAGGCTAAAGGGTGAGATGCACCCTGGAAGCTGTACCTAGCCCTCTGCTCACTTCTCTCTGGTCCTTCACTTAAGAGGAAATTTTCATGGGTCAAATTAGAAATCCTGGGGGAAGGACAAAACATACCTTAAACTCGCCAAAGTTCAGCAATCCAGGGAGCTGGAAGGAACCCCAGCTTCCAAACTGAATCCCAGAACGGAAGAAGTTGAGAGTGAAGGTGGCAGACATGGAACAAAAGAGCTAGGGGAGAGGTGACAAAAGACAAGAAGTTTCAGGAGTGGCATGCCATACTCTCCCGACCCTTCTGGTACCCACTGCTCTATGTAGAGACCTGCAGAATCCATATTGGGGTACAGGGATCTGGTAACCCCTGCAGTAGATACACCCCAAGTGTGACCAACTCTAGACTGGGCTTTATAAAGTTTCCATTCCAGCAGCCTCCTCTACTATGAGAGCCTATTTGGACCCTTTACGGACCAGACCTTGCACCAAAAGGAAGGATCAATGCACAGGGAAGGACGCCCTGCTCTGAGGGAGGACACGGGCTCCAGTCCAGGCCCCGTCACTTCCTGCTTTGTGACAACAGCCAGTTTCACATTTTCATATCAGGTGGTTCATCAAGACAGGGTAACAAGGCTGGGAGTGGTGGTTCACACCTGTAATCCCAGCACTTTGGAAGGCTGGGGCAGGCGGATCACCTGATGTCAGGAGTTCAAGACCGGCTTGGCCAACATGGTGAAACTCCGTCTCTACTAAAAATAAGAAAATTAGCTGGGAACCGTAGCACATGCCTCTAATCCCAGCTACTCAGGAGGCTGAGGCAGGAGAATCACTTGAACCCAGGAGACAGAGGCTGCAGTAAGCCGAGATCACATCACTGCCCTCCAGCTTGGGCAACAGAGCAAGACTCCATCTCCAAAAAAAAAAAGTTGGGGGGATAACAGCAGTTTGATTTGGGGTTTATTGTTTGGGGATGCGGAGGGTACTGAAATGAGAGGTATAGAAAGTAGACGTTATGCGCACAAGAGCAAAGCAGTTTCTGATCCAGTTGACCCCCCCAGTCTCATCAAAACTACCATTCCATGTACCAAATAAGGGACACCCAGTGTAATTTGGGGGCTGTATGGTTAAGTCTGGGAGGTGGCTTTCACTGAAGGTCCTCCTCACCACTTTCCACGTGAGCCCCTGGTTCCAGAAGGATGAACCCTCCTCCAGACTGAACAAGGTACCCCCGATGGGGGCCCCAAAAGCTGCTGCGACTCCAGCAGCTGCTCCTGCTGATACAAAGTCTCTCTTGTCTCTGAGGAGAGGAGAGAAATAGATGAGCTATCCAATAAAGAGCCCTCATCCCACAGAAGGTGGTTTCTGACTTCCTTATCATGAACATTTTCTTTCATGCCTATGAACGAATGGGCAGGGATCCTAGAAGGGCAGGTCCCTGGTGAGGCAGCCTCTGCCACGAGCGTGCTCACGTGAGAGCCACACATTTCAGCACCAGAGTCCCCTCCAGCATGGCGGCTACTCTGCCTGGGAACAGGAACCCCTGACATCTGTGTTTCCTGTGATCACAGAACCTCAGCCCCAGCTCAGAGGGCAGATCAAAGATCGGTGCGATCACTGCAGCACCATGTTCCCACTGGATCTTCCTTCCAGAAAACCCCTGCATCAGTAAAAACATCAAGGTGCCTGCTGGGTATGTGCAGAAGTTGGAGGAACACCAAGAGGAGAAGGTGGTCCGTGACTCTAAACCAGGTCTCTGATTGAAAGAGCTTTATTACAAGGTGTGCAGGTCAATAACACACACATCTGATACGGGGCTAAAAACTCTACTAACAACACCTTCTGACCCAGGAAGGTAGCTGGCCAGGTGAATCACTGGGGAATATAAAATGCCTTCCTGAGAATATGCCTGTCTGTGGCCTTTCTTGATTGGGTTTTCAATCTGGGACCATCTTCATTTGCCTGAGATGCTTCTAGGCCTTATGGCATGACAAAATAAAAGTGACAGTGCCAGCCTGATGTTTTGGCTTATTTCCAGGAAAAAAAGGTAAAATCCCACCCCCTTCTCCCACAGAAGGGTTTTTCATGCAGCGTTCCGGCAGGGGACACTGTGCCAGGCTAGAGCAAGATCGAGTCTGACCAGCAGTGCATGAACATGTTGTTTCCAGAAAAAACAATTTCTAACCTTTCCATACCTGTCGCTTCGGAAATAGGGGAAGTTAAACTGGATCTTCCGTAAGGAGATGCTCTGAAACTAAAAGCAAAAGAAAAGAGAACCACTAAAGAACCTACTCATTAACCAAATACCACCCGTACCCCAGTAACTTAAGGGGCAAAAAAAGAGAGAAAAGAGAGGCACTAAAGTGTCTACTCATGGAACCAAATACCACCTGTACCCCACTAACTTATGGGGAAAAAAAAAGAGAAAATAGGTCAGGGTACTCTAGAAGGACTGCATCGGCAGGAATCCACAGCCCTGGGGAGTTGCTCTGCCTGAGCACACCTGGGTAAGTGTGCTGCAGGAAGGAAGAGTCCAGAATAACAACTTGGGAAAAAAGGAGGCCAGGTGTGATGGCTCATAGCTAACACCTGTAATCCCAGCACTTTGGGAGGCTGATGCGGGTGGATCACCTAAGATCAGGAGTTGGAGACCAGCCTGGCCAACATGGCGAAACCCCATCTCTATTAAAAATACAAAATTTAGCTGGGAGTGATGGGCGCCTGTAATCCCAGCTACTCAGGAGGCTGAGGCAGGAGAACTGCTTGAACCCAGAGGCAGAGGCTGCAGTGAGCCCAGATCACACCACTGCGCTGCAGCCTGGGGCAATAAAGCGAGACTCTATCTCAGAAAATAACATTAAAAAACTTGGGAAAAAAAGGAGATTACCCCTCACCCTTGGGAGGAGCTTATTTTTCCTGCCCCCAAATGTCTAGGACCTTCTAAAATCTCATTTTGTGCAGAGTCAGCAGTCAGAAAGAAAAACAGGAAAGGCTGAGCCGAAGGAAGCGCATGTGGAAGCTGCTGCAGAAGACTGAGCCCACCCTGCTAAGCAGCGCCAGGGAGAGAAGGGCCCAGAGCTGTCTGAAGTCGGCTCCACAGTGGTGCACGCTGATGCCCACTCCACCACTTGGCTTACTTCTGCCAGAGCTAGAGCTTGAGGCAGGAGCAGGAGAGAGACCAAAAGACGAGCTCTGGAACAAAGAATCACCTTAGAGGCTCCCAACCACAATAACTCCCTCTTCTTTTTTTTTTTTTTTTTTTTTAGACAGACCCTTGCTCTGTCACCAGGCTGGAGTGCAGTGGCACTATGTCGGCTCACTGCAACCTCCACCTCCCAGGTTCAAATGATTCTCCTGCCTCAACCTCCTGAGTAGCTGGGATTACAGGCGTGTGCTACCACACTCGGCTAATTTTTGTATTTTTTGTAGAGATGGGGTTTCACCATGTTGATCAGGCTGGTCTCGAACTCCTGGCCTCAAATGATCCACCCACCTTGGCCTCCCAAAGTGCTGGGATTACAGGCGTGAGCCACCATACCCGGCCATAACTCCCTCTTCTCAGGACTGGAGAGGGAAATGACTCCGAGTGATGGTTCACAAGGAACTGAGACTTCTGCAACCCGCAGCCCAGGGATCTGGAGCAGCCCCTAAGAATAGGAGCTTTGGGATCTTAAGCTAGTTCCTTAAGCTCTCTAAGCCTCAGTTTCCCCATCTGAGAATGGGGGTAATGATAACAAAGAATCATTTAAAGTGGCCATAAGGAGAAAGAATTTAGTATATGCAGTGTCTGGCACACAGACCACTTAACTAGCAGCTGTTATTATGACTGTACCACGCCAACTAGAATCAGCCTGGAACTGTGCCTGAAACCATTGTCGTCAATGCTTCAAGCCTCTTGGATCTGGCAGCACTCAGATGATCCACCCAGCCACCCTATATGGAGGCGCCCAGCGATGGCTGCAGAAGCATCTGGTGACTTTCATCCGCCTGTGTCATCGTTTTCCTCTATGTCCCATTTCTGGTCCTAGGACTCAGCAGGGCATCATTAAAACTTCCAAGTATAAGTTATGCCCTTTCCTGAGAGATAGACACACGGTTTTCACATCAAGCCAGAATGGCACCAGGTTCCAATATGATGTCAGGGTGTCCCAATGGATTTGTCTCAGTGCACCCACAGATCTCCCACTTGGCCTGCCCAGGAGACCCATACCCTCCCCAGCCCATCTTACCTGGGGCAGGCCAGCTCCCACCACCGAACCACTGTGGATCATGGGACCTTCCTTCCCCACAAAGAGCCCTGGGCAGGGTGAAAAAGGGAAGATGGCTGGTCAGTGCAGAAACGCCCCTGGGTCAGGGGACCTTGGCAACAAAAATCTCTCTGGTGACAACTGAACAGGGATGATCCTAAGACTTTATAAGAGAAAGAGCCAAATTCCCACCAAATAAGCTCCATTTAAAGTCTTGCTAGAAAACCCTCTACATTCTAAATTTTGTGTCAGCAAACGAACCAGCCCATGGGCCAGGACCACCAGCTCCCAGCCTATTTTTGCACAGCCTGAGAACTAAGAATGGGTTTTATGTTCATAAGTGGACACACATAAATAGTTATATAAGCACCTACATAAGAGCTTCCAATTCTGATTCTTGGCCCACAAAGCCTTAAATATTTACTATCTGGCCGTTGACATAAAAACCTTGCTAATTTTGCCAAAAGTGAATTCCACAAACTAACTAGATGGCCACTTCAAAACTGAAGGGTGTGTTTGTCAGGTTTCTGAATGGTAACATACAGTGTCTCCATTTAAAAAATAGTCCATCAACAAAAACCACAGACATCAGCTGTTTGAGGCTGGGCCCTGAAGTCCAAATCTAATAACTAAAATACAACATGCTTCCTGTCATTTCTGCCCCTTGAATATTTGAAGGATACAAGTTGGACCCTTCTTACCTCCAGCCACACTGAACAGTACTCCAAGGACCTTGCAGAGCAGGGTCCGAAGACGGACGATTCCTGGCACCTTCACGCCATTCAGATAGCATTTGACCTCAGGTATCCCAGAACCTGCTGCCACCGGCTGACGGGAGAGAGCAGGCACATCCATAAACTCAAAATCCACTGGTTCTCCAGCTTACCCTCAACAACCTGGGCAGTGGAAGGGGGAGAGCTGGCTACCTTCATCAGCAGTAGCAGCTTCACCTAGAGGGCTTACTAGCCCACAGCTGCTGGGCCCTACTCCAGAGGACCTGACTCAGGAGGTCTGAGGGGCAATGGGAGGACCTGCACCTTTTTTTTTTTTTTTGAGATGGAGTTTCACTCTTGTTGCCCAGTCTGGAGTGCAATGGCGTGATCTCAGCTCACTGCAATCTCCTCCTCCCGGGTTCAAGTGATTCTCCTGCCTCAGCCTCCGGAGTAGCTGGGATTATACGCATGCACCACCACACCTGGCTAATTTTGTATTTTTAGTAGAGATGGGGTTTCTCCACGTTAGTCACATTGGCCTCAAACTCCTGACCTCAGGCGATCTGCCCGCCTCAGCCTCCCAAAGTGCTCATTAAAGGCAGGAGCCACCGTGCCCAGTTGGACTTGCATTTTTTAAAGAAAAATGATTTCAGCTTTTCTTTTAGATGCAGGGAGTGCATGTGCAGGTCTGTTACAAGGGTATACTGCATGATGCTGGGTTTGGGATGTGAATAATCTTGCTACTCAGCAGTGAGCATGGCGCCCAACAGTCTTGTTTCCAACCCTTACCCCCTTTTTTCCTTCCCCCAGAATCTGCACAAGTTCACTGTGAGTCGGCATCACCTGGGGAACCTCTCAACAGCCAATGCAGGCACCTCAGTTTCAGAGGCTCTCATGCGTTAGAGCTGGGGCTCAGGTATAAGTGTTTTTTAAAAGTTCTCCAGAGGATTCTAAGGTACTCCCAAGGTTGAGACCCACCATCCCAATCTGGGTTTTTCCCCTTTAATCTCACCAGAGGGTGAAACCTTTACCTTTAGTGAACAAGAGGCCACTTTCTGCAGGGATCTACATTGTTTCCTGACATTCTGGAAGGAGGTAGGAAAAAGGAGTGCAGGACTCTAAAATCTCATAAGTGAGCAGGTTAATCCAAACCACCTCACCTCAATGAGAACAAGGAGGCTTCCCAGGAAGACAAAGGTCAGGTTAAAACCCAGGAGTTCAAGGAGAGACAGGGCGAGGCAGCCTTTCTGGCTGCACTCCTCCACCGCTGCAGAAACTAGGTTAAGGAAACTGTGTTCCTCAGCTGAGGGGTGTCCCTGTCACCACTTGACAGGGTGCAGCTACTTCTCCTTTGGATCATGCTAGCTGCTGGGTGCACTTTTTGTTCATATACAAAATTTTTTAAAAATTGCCTGAGATGGCCCGGTGCGATGGCTCATGCCTGTAATCCCAACACTCTGGGAGGCTGAGGCAGGAGGATCACTTGAGCCTAAGAGTTGGAGGCCAGCCTGGGAAACACAGTGAGACCATGTCCCTAGCTGGGCATGGTGGTACATGCCTGTGGTCCCAGCTACTCAACAGGTTGAGGTGGGTGGATCATTTGAGCTTGGGAGGCTGAGGCTACACTGAGCTGTCATTGCACCACTGTATTCTAGCCTAGGTGACAGTGTGAGACCTCATCTATAAAATAAATAAATAAATAAATAAAAATAAAAAAAAATTGTTTGAGATGTCTTCAACATTAGGAAATACTTCAAACATTATAAAAAGTAAAAAGCACCCATACCCTGACAACCTTAGCTTTAACAAATCTCAACAATATGCCATATGTGCTCCAGGTATTTTTTTAAAAAATAAAACATTCAATACCATTTTAAGAAACAAAACAAAACAAAAAACCCAGTTTTCCTTCCTCTCTCCCCTGGGAGAAACCACTAACCTGAAATGATTGTGCATATTTCTAAAGTGTCCCTACTGTCCTACACGGCACTTGTATATTCTATAACTTCCTCTTTTTTCTCAACATTAGTTTTTGAGAATTAGCCATGTTGATACACATAGCTCTGTAGTTCGTTCACTTTCACTTCTGCCTAAAATTATTTCTATTTTACAGCCTACAGAAATGACATGTTTCAAATGATACCATATGAATGTACCACAATTTTTCCATTCTACCATTTGGTGATTCTAGCTTTTTGCTATCACAAAGCTATAACTATCACCTTTGTACATGTCTAAGGTTCACATCTATAAGAGGAATCTATGAGTCACAGGAATGTGCACCTTAGTTTCTCGAGGTTTACTGGCCACTCAGTTTTTATCTTTGGTGAATTACGGTTCACATCCTTTGCTCATTTTCCTATTGGACCGTCTGTTGTTTTTCTTATTGCGTTGCACAGTTCTGTATTTTTTTTTTTTTTGAGACACAGTCTTGTTCTGTCACCAGGCACCAGGCTGGAGTACAGTGGCACAATCTCCACCTCCAGGGTTCAAGAAATTCTCCTGCCTCAGTCTCCCTAGTAGCTGGGACTATAGGCGCACGCCACCACACCTAGGTAATTTTTGTATTTTTTAGTAGAGATGAGTTTCACCATGTTGGCCAGGATGGTCTCAATCTCTTGACCTCGTAATCTGCCTGCCTCGGCCTTCCAAACTGCTGGGATTATAGGAGTGAGCCACCACGCCCAGCCTCTTCCTGTATTTTGGGGTTTTTTTTGAATTGGAGTCTCGCTCTGTCACCTATGCTGGAGCGCAGTGGTGCAACCTTGGTTTACTGCAACCTCCCCGTCCCAGGTTCAAGCGACTCTCCTGCCTCAGCCTCCCGAGCAGCTGGGACTACAGGCATGCGCCAGCACACCTGGCTAATTCTGTATTTTTAGTAGAGACAGGGTTTCACCATGTTGGCCAGGCTGGTCTTGAACTCCTGACCTCAAGTGATCTGCCTGCCTCAAAGTGCTGGGATTACAGGCGTGAGCCACCACGCCCACCCTCTTCCTGTATTCTGGATACTAATTATCTGCCTCTTACATGCATAGTAAACAATCTCTCTCAAGCTGTGGACTTGTTTTTCACTTATGTATGGTGTTTTATTGTTGTTATTTGGAGTTTTTGTCTTTGTAAATAAAATATGTACTTTGATGTGATCGAGTTCATTGATTTTTTGTTTTTGAGACAGAGTTTTGCTCTTGTCATCCAGGCTGGAGTGCAATCGTGTGATCTCAGCTCACTCTAACTTCCACCTCCCAGTTTCAAGTAATTCTCCCATCTCAGCCTCCCCAGTAATTGGGATTATAGGCACCTGCTGCCATGTCAAGCTAATTTTTTTGTATTTTTAGTAGAGATGGGGTTTCGCTATGTTAGCCAGGCGGGTCTTGAACTCCTGACCACAGGTGATCCTCCTGCCTCAGCCTCCCAAAATGCTGGGATTACAGGTATGAGTCCCTGCACTCGGCCACTGATGTTTTTTCTTATAGTCTGTGCCTTCTGGAGTTTTAAGAAATTATTCCCTACTCTTGACAACATAGAGTCTCCTAAAGTTTAGTCTGGAATATTTATATCTTCATCTGGAATTTATCTTTATAGTAAGAAATAGGAACATGACTATTTTTCCATTTGGATCATCAATGTCCGAGCATCTTCTTTTTTTTTTTTTAAGACAGAGTCTTGCTATGTTGCCCAGGCACAATCATGGTGCACTACAGCCTCAAACTCCTGGGCTCACCTCCTAAGTAGCTGGGACTACAGAGATGTGTTATCTTGTATTTATTAAATAACACGGCATCTTTTATTAAATCATTCATCACTCCCTCACTGATTTGTAACATCAACTGTCATTCACCAAAGTTCTATGTATTGAGGACCAGTTTCTGCTTCTCTACACTTTTCCACTGTCTAGGTATTCCTGCACCAATATGACCAATTTCAACGACTGTATATTTTATGACTTTTTTTTCCCCCTAACTCCCCAAACTTGTTAATTTTATAAGACTTGATATCTGGCAGGGTCAAGTCCACTTTCTCGTCGTTCGGGACTGTATTAACTACTTTTGGCCCTTTACTCTTCTATACAAATTTAGAAAGAACTTTTGAGTTCCACAATAAATTCTACTGGTACTTTGATTGGAACTACATTAAATTTACAGACTGGAAGTACAGGCATCTCTGTAGCATCTGCAATCTTATCAACCACAAACATGGGTATGTGTCTTTGTTTATTAAAGTCTTTCCTTTATGTCCTTCAGTGATAATTAAAAATATTAAAGCTGAATAAATGACCCTTCTAATATCATTTTTACTGTTAAACCCATTTCTACAAAAGAAAGAATCTTGCCGACCACTGAAGTCCATGAACACTAGGAACTATGAAAAGGATACATGTCTGCACCACTCCAAACTTGAGCTGGGTGAAGAGTCGCACAAAAAAGTCCACAAAGAGACCCACCTGTGAAGAGCAAGAGATCCATCACACAGCCTTATTTCCAAGGATAGTACAGGTAGAGTACAGGTGTGCTTCTCTCGAAAGCACGTCCTCCCCTACTGCAGGGACGGAGGCTGGTCACCAGCCAGCAGCATGTGAATGCGCAGCAGAAAAGCGCAGGAGGAGGTCCCTTCTCCAGCCTGGCCCCACTGTCCCTCCAAAGAACAAAGGCAGAGGGTACAACTAAGTTGAGTAAAGCAACGGAAAACAAGGAGGGAAGCAGATGCAGAAAAAGATGTGAGACCCAAGAAGGACTACAGACAGGTGTATCAATCTGTTGGCTTCCCTGGACCACACTGGAAGAAGAATTGTCTTGGGGGCCATACATAAAATACACTAACAATAGCTGATGAGCTAAAAAAAATGAAAATCTCAAAAAAATCTCATAATGTTTTAAGAAAGTGCACAAATCTGCATTGGGCCAAGGGTTGGACAAGCTTGCTTAAAAACACAACATACATTTAGGTGGATGTGCTTTTTGCATGTTTATTATTAGCAGGTTTTATTTTATAATTCATTATTTTGACTTAAAAATCATTTTTTTAGATGGGGTCTTGCTATATTGCCCAGGTTGCCCTCAAACACCAGGGCTCAAGAGATCCTCCTGCCTCAGCCTCCCAAATAGCTGAGACTACAGGCACAGTCCATTGCGCCAGGCTTGACTTATAACCATCTTATAGTCCATGGTTACTCTGGGCAGAGAAAACAACCAAATTCCACCATTCCGCTCTCCAAAGTGCTCAGGGCTTCAAGGAGAACTAGAAAGATTTCTAATTTTATGAATTTAGATCAAAGACTTCTTGTCTATAACTCTGGCCTTCCCTCAAGCCAACGCCTAAAGGCTTTTTAATACTGAAGCTGTAAGTGGTCATGCATGGATGGGCAAGTCAGGAGTGCTGTGTCATAAAGGCGGGTCTGCCTTCCTAAAATACAAGGGTAGGAGGTAAATTTGCTTCAGCTTGAGTATCCCTTACCTGAAATGCTTGGGATCAGAAGTGTTTTGGATTTTAGATTTTTTTTTGAATATTTATATTATACTGGTTAAACATCCCAAATTCAAAAATCTGAAATCCAAAATCTGAATGCTCCAATGAGTATTTCCTCAGAGCACCATGTCGACATTCAAAAAGTTTTGAATTTTGGAGCATTTTGGATTTTCTGATAAGGGACACTCAACCTGTAGTGGACAAACGTGGCAGTTCAAAAGAGTTCGATATAAATGTAGCATAAACACTAACAACTAGAGGCCTTATGACTATGCTTATTATAGAGAAATTCACAACCAGAAACATATAGCCAGGGTGGTCTCGATCTCCTGACCTTGTGATCCACCTGCCTTGGCCTCCCAAAGTGCTGGGATTACAGGTGTGAGCCACCGCACCCAGCCTCTTTTTTTTTATTTTTTAATTTTTAAGGAGACAGGGTTTCCCTATGTTGCCCAGGCTGCTCTCAAACTCCTGGGCTCAAGCAAACCTCCTGTCTTGGCCTCTCAAAATGCTGGGATTACAGATGTGAGCCACTGTGCCCGGCACAACACCCTGAGATTTAAATAAAACAATAAATCAACCCAAGTTTCCCCAAAATGGTTTCCATCAGAAAGTCACCGAAGAGGGCTTCCAAAGGCCGTCAGTATTACCTAGTAAGACATTCCTTTACTTGCCGATTTACTATAATAAAAATTTGATGCACGCCATGAAAAATTGTGGTTGGCCCCTGTGGCTGTATTATACTAAACACATGTGTACATTTTCCAGGCATATCATGTCAAGTAGGAGGGTTGTGGCCAGTTCAGAAGAAAGAAGGTAAACAGGCTGCTACTGAGGACAGATACCCTATCCCAATACTGTGCTGACCAGAATCAGATTTGACATGGATCATTTTGACTGAGGCTGACTTTTCCAGCGTCTCTTCTTCATATTTAACAATGTAAGTCAGCAGTTCTGGTTCCAGACTTTTTGCTCTCATCTTTGCCCATGTTTCCAATCTTGCCCTGCCAGTGATTCACCTGTGAACTTGCTGCCTCCACGAACTCTGTTCACTCGGGCATACCTCTCCACTCACAGCTGCTGGCTCTGTCTTCTAGATAACATTATCGACGTGCAGGGAGGAGCCCAGGACAGCACAATAAACTCCCTGCGTGAGATCAGGATCTGTGGTGTACCACCCTGTTCACTGGCACACTGTGCTAAATGAAGGGCACCATGTACACAGTTCCGTACACACAATTTTGCTTTTTCCCTAAGAGCGATCTCATGCACGCCTATAGTCTTAACCACCTGGGAGGCTGAGATGGGAGGATCACCTGAGCCCAGGAGGTCAAGGCTGCAGTGGGCTATGATCATGCCACTGTGCTCCAGCCATGGTGACAAAGCGAGACCCTGTATCTATTTAAATTTTTTTAAAAAGTGACTTTAACATCCATTATGTACTCTATCCAATACGTTATCTACCCACTAGGGAGATATGTTACCTAGTTTATTAGGTAGATTACAGATTATGATCCATAATCATATCATAAAAGATAAGTCCTGCCCAAACCTTTGACTGCTTAAAGGGCACCGTAGCCATGTGTCTCGCTTTCATTTCACAAAGCAAAAGCAGGGGAATTGTGAAAAACGGCAAAAAAAAAAAAAACAAAGAACGGAAAAAAGAAAAGGCACTCTTGATTATAACGACAAATGTTATTATAATGACCAATGACCATGTTATTCACCAGGCCAGCGCTTTCCCTGCAAGCCCCTCTATCCCTACTGCCCACCATCCCTCCAGGCCCTGACTCCTCACCAGGCCAGTGCAGACTCCAATGGCAAACACCACCATCCACTTCACCGCCTCATACCTTCGACCCTTCTGTACACACAGGAAAAGAATAATTCAGTTTACAGGGTTATGATGGCAGCAGGGAAGGAACATATCTTGGCTCACCAGTTTTAAACTAGATTCCACGTGGAGAGCATGCACAGCAAAGATGATGTTGGCATTTCAGGTGCTTTAGAGTGCAAAAATGATGAGCTCTTAAGAGGCTGGGCAAGGTGCACTGATGGGGTAGTCTGGTTGGCAGGATAAAGGTCTAGGGAATAAATGTCAACACAGGCCTGCCGGGAGATAGCACAGGCTTGGTTCCAGACCACCACAATAAAGCAAATATCGCAATAAAGTGAGTCACATGAGTGTTTTGGTTTCTCAATGCACATAAAAGTTATGTTGACACTATACTGTAATCTATTAAGTGTGCAATAGCCTTATGCCTAAAAAAAAAGTGCATACCTTGATTAAAACACTTTATGGCTAAAAAATGCAAACGAAATGCACACTATTAGAAAAACAGCACCTTGCTCAACACAGGATTGCCACCAGCCTCCAATCCGTAAAAACTGGAGTATCTGTGAAGGGCAATCAAGCAAAGAGCATAAAGTGAGGTCTGCCTACGTCGCATGAAAAGGTTCAAAAAACAAAGGGTAAAGATATTTGCTGGGGCCTTTAGAAGAGAAAAAATGCTGTGTTAAGACTGATTTGATCCCCAGAGATGAAGAATTGTGAGACTCACCTTATTATCCATGGTCTCCAAAACTTCCAGGTAAGGGTCATTGATACAGCGATCATAATCCAAACTCTGAAAAGGTGCAAAAGTGGAGTCAAAAAGTCACATCAGGTGTGAAGATCTGCAAAGGGACAAACCTCTGGGTTCCTGCTACTCTGGGTTCCTGCGGATGGGCAGAGCAGTGGTACCTGCAGCACCCAGGAGCTCGCTGAAAATGCAGAATCTGGCCAGGCGAGCTGGCTCACGCCTATAATCCCAGCACTTTGGGAGGTCAAGGCAGGTAGATCACCTGAGGTCAGGAGTTCAAGACCAGTCTGGCCAACATGGTGAAACCCAATCTCTACCAAATATGCAAAATTAGCCGGGCGTGGTGGCACGCACCTGTAGTCCCAGCTACTCAGGAGGCTGAGGCAGGAGAATCGCTGGAACCTGGGAAGTGGAGGTTGCAGTGAGCTGAGTTCACAACACTGCACTCCAGCCTGGGTGACAGAGCAAGACTCTGTCTCAAAAACAAAAACAAAATGCAGCATCTTAGACTCCTGCTGACCTGCAGCCCCAGGTGACACATTAAAATTTGAGCAGCGCTGCTTCAGGTTCATACTTCATGCTATAGGAGAATTTTTTAATTGTCTTTTCTTTTGAGATGGAGTCTTGACCTGTCACCAGGCTGGAGTGCAATGGTATGATCTCTGCTCACCGCAACCTCCACTTCCCAGGTTCAAGGCATTCTCCTGCTTCACCCTCCTGAGTAGCTGGGACTACAGGCACCCACCACCACACCCGGCTAATTTATATATTTTTAGTAGAGACAGTGTTTCACCATGTTGGCCAGGCTGGTCTCGAACTCCTGATCTCAGGTGATCCGCCAGCCTTGTCCTCCCAAAGTGCTGGGATTATAGGCATGAGCCACCATGCCCGGCCTAAATCACCTATTTTTAAACTTCCTGTTTTGGCAAAATATTTAAAAACCTTCAGCTATCATCAGCCTTATGAAACTTACTCCATTAGATGTAAACAAAAGTTTCAGTTAGCCAGAACCAAATTAATTTAGAATGTCAATCGGTTATAATTATCTTTTGTAGTTAGTGCCTATGAAAATGAGGTTAGTCACAAGACAAACTAATACGGAAACTATTTTTAAAAGCAACTTCCCCTTTATGTTAGGAAGAAGCACAGATTCAGCTCGACTCCTAAAACTTCTCCATCTAAAGCAGAATCCTTTACAACATGCATTGCAGAACACAGAAATCCTGCAAACTTGCAGGTACACCAAGACATTTAGAAAAACAATTCAAAGGAAATAATTTTAGTTCTGTCTTGTTAGAGGAGCAGCAGTCTGGGCTGGGTGCAGTGACTCATGCCTGTAATCCCAGCTACTTGGGAGGATAGGGCAGGAGAATTGCTTGAACCTGGGAGGCAGAGGTTGCAGTGAGCTGAGATCGTGCCACTGCACTCCAGCCTGGACAACAGAGCGAGACACTATCTCAAAAAAAAAAAAAAAGAGACAGTTTGGCAACAAAGAAAAATAGCCATTAGCTCTCCTTTCCACAATCTGTTCCTACCCACGTCAGCTGGACATTGGCTGGGTGGTGGCCACACTCCCAGGAAATAGTTTCACATCAGCCAAACACATGTGATGAGTGACAATTTATTCTATCTATATGACTTTCTAGAGTTAGTCCAAATTCCTTTTTTATGAGTTCTGAAGTACCAACAGGTGACTGAGTAAATCAATTATCATACATCCAAATATAGAAAACTATACACCAATAAAATGATTATAGTTAAGTCTTTTTTAGAAAGATACAGAAAATGTCCAAAAATTATTCAGTAAAAGAGCAAGATGCAATTTAAAAATAAAGCAGGATGGAGAATTAAAAGTATAATACCCCTTTCTGATTAAACAAAATTAGGATTATGTGTATGTTAGCATTCACAGTGGGAAAGAATCCATGGGGTAGTGTCTAAGGAGACGTTTGTTTCTGGGTGTTGTCTGAAATTCTCACAGCACACGTGGTGTGCTTTTTTACATTCAAAAAAATTATCGACTGTGCGCATGGTTCACGTCTGTAATTTCAGCACTTTGGGAGGCTGAGGCGGACGGATCACTTGAGGCCAGGAGTTTGAGACCAGCTTGGACAACATGGTGAAACCCCGTCTCTACCAAAAATACACAAATTAGTTAGGTGTGGTGGCACACGCCTGTAATCCCAGCTACTAGGGTGGCTGAGGCAGAAGAATCGCTTGAACCCAGGAGGCGGAGGTTGCAGTGAGCTGAGATCACACCACTGCACTCTAGCCTGGGCAACAGAGTGAGACTCCATCTCCCCTGTCCTAAAAAAAAATTATCTGACTGATCAGAAAACAAAAAAAAAACACACACACAGTAAACTAGACTCATCCATAAGTGATTAAACATATATGTATAGATGCACATACATATATGGCAGCAGCAAAGAAAAGCTTCCCCTTCCACCCTCTGAAGGTCTGCTGAAAGTGAACTGACAAAGGTATATTAATGGGAGCAAAGGGGCATACAGACTTATTTAGCATGCACTGCATAGGGGAACTGCAGAATGATCATCCGATAACCCCAGCGAGGCACAGATGCTTCTATATTCTTCTTCACAGGGGAAGGGGAGATGGGGATGTGGGAGGAAATAATTTTTAGCCGGGAATAAGTGGATCTGGGAGGCAGACATTATCTTGTGAAAGATTCTCTTTGGAAATTGAATGGGCACTGAACAGACAACAGTTTGGGACAGTTTGTCTGGGATCTAGGTATGCTGTCTGGTCTTCACTCTCCTCTATGAGATGAGTTTTAATGTTCTCTGGTTAACATTTCAGGGAAGGGATCAAAGACAACTGGGTTCCTCTTTGGTGGGTCCAGTTTCTAGTAGATAAGGGAACTGCAGAAAAAGAGCCTCATCCTGTGCCCTGCGAGAGACAAAGGGTGAGGGTGGAGGTCAGAGAGACCCCGGAGGCTGCTTCTCTAGTTCAGTGTATCAGAGCACCACATTTCCTGGTATCATTTTCTGAGCCCCAGCGATACACATACACACAAAAATATACTTCGTCTTTTTTCCTTTTTTTTTTTTGAGATGGTGTATCTTCTGTTTGGTAATGAGATGAGTAGTGGCTGGGGGTCCTTAGACAGCTTCAGAAAAGGGGCTGGTCACCAGAAAGACCAAGGTAGGATTAGCGGGGCTAGACACCCACCCCTCCAGGGAGGAGAAAGAAGCCGAGGGTTAAGCTGATCACTAAGGGCTGATGATGTCATCAATCATGCCTGCATAAAAAAGCTTCCATAAAACTCCAAAAGGACAAGGTTCAGAGAGCTTCCAGATAGCTGACCATTTGGAGATTCCCGGAGGGTACCGTGCCTGGAGAGAGCATGGGAGCTCCGCACCCCCTCCCACGTTCCTTGAATCTCTCCATCTGGCTGTTCTTCTGTATCCTTTATGATATCCTTTATTAATAAACTAGCAAACATAAGTAGTGTTTCTGTGTTTTCTGACTCGCTCTAGCAAATTAACCACACTGGAGGAACGAGCCCCGCGAACCTTCAATTCACTGCCAGTTGCTGAGAAATACAGGTGACAACCTCTTCTTTCTTTTCTTTTCTTTCTTTCATCTACTTCTTTCCCCTTTCTCTCCTTCCTTACTTCCCTCCCTCCCTCCCTCCTTTTCTTTCTTCCTTTCTTCCTTCCTCCCTCCCTTTCTCTTCTCTTCTCTTCCTTTCTGTCTTCCTTTCTCTGTCGCCCAGGATGGAGTGCAGTGGCACAATCTCAGTACACTGCAACCTCCAATTCCTGTGTTTAAGCCATCCTCCTACCTCAGCCTCCCGAGTAGCTGGGACTACAGGTGCATACCACCATGCCTGGCTAATTTTTTTTTTTTTTGAGATGGAGTCTCACTCTGTCACTAGGCTGGAGTGCAGTGGCACAATCTCGGCTCACTACAACCACCACCTCCCAGGTTCCAGCAATTCTCCTGCCTCAGCCTCCTGAGTAGCTGGGACTACAGGTACACTCCAGCGTGCCCAGCTAATTTTTGTATTTTTAGTAGAGACAGGGTTTCACCATGTTGGCCAAGATGGTCTTGATCTCTTGACCTCGTGAGCTGCCCGCCCTGGCCTCCCAAAGTGCTGGAATTACAGGCGTGAGCCACTGCGCCGAGCCTAATTTTTTAACTTTTTGTGGAGATGGGGTTTTACCATGTTGCCCAAGCTGGTCTCCAACTCCTGGGCTCAACCAACCTGCTTACCTCAGCCTCCCAAAGTGCTGGGATTACAGGCATGAGCCACCGCATCCGGCCTGCCTGTTTGCTACTTTTACCTAGCATCTGAAGCAGAAACAGTCTCTTGGGACGGAGCCCTCAGCCTGATCTGACGTCACCAGGTAGACAGTGTTGGCACTGAACTAGAGGATACCCAGCAGGTGTCCGCTGGAGGCTGCATGCTAGGCACGTGGGGAAACAGCCTCCACACATCGGTGTCAGCAGCGTTGCCTGAGTGGCGTCTGAGGGCAGAGGAGAAACAATACTTGATTTGTCCTTATCTCTTGCCTTCATCCCAAATATGTATAGAAATTACTGGTCAATTACATGATTGATGGTTCTAATAATGCTACGATTCCATAAACATTCAGAAGGTGTTTAGATATCTAGAATAGGCAAACCTACAGACAGAAAGGGTATCAGTGGTTGCCTGGAGTCAGGGGCAAGGGGAATGCACAGACGGCTAATGAGTGAAGGGTTTGCTCTCAGGTGATGAAAATATTCTAAAATTGACTGTGGGAATGGCTGTACAACTCTGTGAATATGCTAATTTAAAAAACCCATTGAATCATGTACTCTGAATGGGTGAATTGAATAGCATGAGACTTACAGTGCAATAAAACTGCTAGGAAGGGCATTTAGAAACAACCGCAACACTAGAACACCAGAATCCTTTTTTTTTTGAGTCAGAGTCTCGCTCTGTCACCCAGGCTGGAGTGCAGCGGCGCAATCACGGCCCTCTGCAACCTCTGTCTCCTGGACTCAAGCAATTCTCCCACTTCGGTCTCCTGAGTAGGTGGTATCACACGCGTGCCACCGTACCTGGTTAATTTTTTTTGTACTTTTTGTTGAGATGGAGTCTCGCCATGTTGCCCAGGCTGGTCTGAAGTCCTGGGCTCAAGTGATCCACCTGCCTCAGCCTCCTAAAGTGCTGAGGTAATAGGTATGAGCCACTGTGCCTGGCCTTTCTTTTTAAAAATAAATTAGTTGAGTTTGGCACTTCACAAATACAGACCAATGGAATATATGACCTATTATTAAAACCAGGCCAGGTGTGGTGGCTCACGCCTGTAATCCCAGCATTTTGGGAGGCTGAGGTGGGTAGATCACGACACAAGAGATCGAGACCATCCTGGCCAACGTGGTGAAGCCCTGTCTCTACCAAAAATACAAAAATTAGCTGGGCGTGGTGGCACGTGCCTGAAGTGCCAGCTCCTCAGGAGGCTAAGTTAGGAGAATCTCTTGAACCCAGGAGGCAGAGGTTGCAGTGAGCCAAGACTGCGCCACTGAACTCCAGCCTGGCAACAGAGCAAGACTCCATCTCAAAAAACAAAAAAACCCAGATACTGTTACTTCTCCTTTGCTATGACTAACTTCTTTTTATTTCTGCAGTATATGTTGCTCTTTGGTTTAGAGGACTAACAACTTTTTTAAAAAATAAAATTTTATAGGTGTCTTGCAGGGCTCTTACAGGGGGTTATGAGCAAAATGGCAACTGGTGGGGAGGAAGGTGGTGGCTGAACCAGCTTCAATTCAACCAGGAAGAAGCACCTTAGTGTTCACACCAAAATCACCTTCCACTGGCTGTGAGCTAGGGGTGCTGCAATGGCCAGTGGGGGAGGCCTTTAATTCTAAGTCTTACATTCCGAGGGTGCCTCTTTCTAATTCAAAGGTACAATACAGACTGCGACCTGCATGAAAACATTCCTGTTTGTTGGCACATCTCACAGAAAGTTATTATTATTCAAACCACCTATAATCAGAATGGATGTCAAAATGGGATTCTAACGTAAGCCTCCAATTTACCAAAGAAAGAGTCAAATATGTGCAATGAACTCTTCCTGAGACAGGAAGGAGAAGGGGCATTTTTTAGAAAGATATTCAACAGAAGGGTTTTCTAGTTGATTGACTATCAAAGAAGGCAGAGAAAAGCCTATAACCCCATTCATAAAAATGTCTATTAATACCTTACTAAATATCTTTCTATGTCCTTATCCCTGTTTTTATATACATGCTTTTAATATGTTTTTTTAAGTAACAAAAATGAAATTCCACTAAATCAATTCTTTTTGTTCCACTCACCCCCCCTTTTTATACTTTATTTAATAAATCAACAAAAAATAAAGTTGATTTATTTCATAAATAAAATCCAGACTTTTCTGATTAAGTGCCTAAATGAATTTGCTCTTACACAAAGCAAATGCTCTCAAGAAGCTCATACTTGAAGATGGTTGAGAAATATTAATGACTAACATGAAAATAACATTAACCAGTGAAATGTACATTATAGGTGGGTGCAGTGGCTCATACTTGTAATCCCAGCACTCTGGGAGGCTGAGGTGGGTGGATCACCTGAGGTCAGGAGTTTGAGACCAGCCTGGCCAACATGGTGAAACCCCATCTCTACTCAAAATACAAAAATTAGCCACGAGTGGTGGTGCATGCCTGTAGTCCCAGCTACTCAGGAGGCTGAGATAGGAGAATAGCTTGAACTCATGGGGGTGGAGGTTGCAGTTAGCCGAGACTGCACCACTGCATTCCAGCCTGGGCAACAGAGTAAGACTCTCTCAAAAACCAACAACAAAAATTTACATGAATATGCATATCAGCTGAAGGCACGTGCATTACAAATGTACGTGCAATTTAGTAGAAGGAGTGAAGGAGCCTGGGTAACAGTATGGTCAATGGTGAAGTCTTGGTGAGCTCCTAGAAATAGGATGAAGGCTGTGAGACAGTCTCAGTCCTGGTGATACAGTCAGGATGATGTAAAAGGGTTCAGTGAGGGAGTACAAGGTGACAGAACAAAACAGATTATCTTATACAAATTCCTGCAAACCTCCCAACGCTGAACAAGGAAACAAATCCTTGCAAAAAAGAAGAAAATGGCCAGGCATGGTGGCTCAGGCCCGTAATCCCAGCACTTTGGGAGGCCAAAGCGGGCAGACTGCCTGAGGTCAGGAGTTCAAGACCAGCCTGGCCAACATGGTGAAACCCCATCTCTACTAAAAATACAAAAATTAGCCGGGCGTGGTGGCGGACACCTGTAATCCCAGCTACTCGGGAGGCTGAGGCAAGAGAATCACTTGAGCCCAAGGCAAGGTGGAAGTTGCAGTGAGCCGAGATTGAGCCATTGCACTCCAGCCTGGGTGACAAGAGTGAGATTTCATCTCAAAAAAAAAAAAAAAGAAAAGAAAAGAAATAGAAGAAAACACAGTTGTAGATACAGTGCTTTTTGGTTCATTCAAAGCAGTCCCATCAGAGTAGCATATTCAACTGCATAAACAGGTCCAAATGGCAAAATCCAGACAGCAGAAAATGCCAGGGTCCTAATTATGTTGTCAAATAACTTACAAAGAAAAAAAAAAAGAAGTAAGAACCTACAGATTAAAAGAGATTTAACAAATCTATTAAACAAATACAAAAGGATCATTTTTGGAACCTGATTCAAACAAAGTTAAAATACATATAATATTTACAAGAAAACTGGAAAATCTGGACAGTAGATATTTGATATCAAGAAATTGCTATTTTTTTAGATGTGGTAATAGTATTGGGTTATGCTTTTTAAAAGTCCTTATCCACTAGAGATGCACATTGAATTACGGGTGAAATAATATGATGTACAGAGTTTCTTTCAAAATAAAATGGGAAGGGCAGCCAGGTATGGTAGATCATTACTGTAATCCCAGAACTTTGGTAGGCTGACATGGGAGGATTGCTGGTGTCAAGGAGTTTGATACCAGCCTGGGCAACATAGGGAGACTGGCTTTACTTTAAAATACACACACACATGTACACATACACACATAATAAAAATATAATAATAATATGGGAAGGGAGAAGTGAATAATGAAAGCAGAGACAAAAGAAGACTGGGTTTGAGCTGAGTCACTGTGGAAGCTGTGTGATGAGGACGGGGTTTCAATAAATTATTCTCTCTGTTTTTGCATGTAGTTGAAATCCTTCATAATAAAAGTTAAAGAAAAAAAAGTGCTACACCACAAATCCTAATGTTGACATTAAATTCTACAGCAAAAGTAAAATGAAATATTAATTAAGTTAGCATGGGTATGTTATTGTCTAGTATATGGGGTTTTTAAAGTCCGTATGACTTTTTTTTTTTTGAGACAGAATTTTGCTCTGTCACCCAGGCTGGAGTGCAGTGGCGCAATCTCCGCTCACTGCAACCTCTGCCTCCCAGGTTCAAGCAATTCTCCCGCCTCAGCCTCCTTAGTAGCTGGGATTACTGGGGCATGCCACCACACCCAGCTAATTTTTGTATTTTTCGTAGAGATGGAGTTTTGCCATGTTTGCCAGGCTGTTCCTGACCTCAGGTGATCCACCAGCCTTGGCCTCCCAAAGTGCTGGGATTACAGGTGTGAGCCACTGTGCCCAGCCCCATATGGCATTTTTAAAAGGTATTAGACATACACATGATTAGTTCCAAGAAGTGGAAGCAATTAAGCATGGACAGGAAAGGATGGGTGGATAGATGGATGCCCACCACTACGCAGTTCATGATACAGAAAAGTCAGAAGAAACTCAAGACAGAGTAAAAAAATTGTGGCATAATAAAATACTATTCCTGTTTAAAAAGATTGTGGAAAATCACCTACTGATACAAAAAGTATAATAAAGGGAGTGAGTGGGACAGGTTAAAATAGTTGATTTAGTGGAATCTCATTTGTGTTACTTAAAAACAGCATGCATTAAAAAAGCATGTGTATCAAAACATGGGTAAGGATTTAAAAAGATATTTAGTAAGGTGTTAATAGTCATCTTTTCATGAATGGGGTTATAGGCTTTTCTCTACCTTCTTTAAGTACATAGTTTAAGAATTGAAGGCTGGGCGCAGTGGCTCAGGTCTGTAATCCCAGCACTTTGGGAGGCCGAGGCAGGTGGATCACGAGGTCAGGAGTTTGAGACCAGCCTGACCAACATGGTGAAACTCCATCTCTATTAAAAATATGAAAATGAGCCAGGCATGGTGGCATGTGCCTGTAATCCCAGCTACTTGAGGCTGAGGCAGGAGAATGGCTTGAACTCAGGAGGCAGAGGATGCAGTGAGCTGTGATTGTGCCATTGTACTCCAGCCTGGGTTACAGAGCAAGACTCCATCTCAAAAAAAAAAAAGAATGATAAAAAGTCATGCATGTTGTTTCACCCCAGCAGTGCTGGCTTTACTAAAAACACACAGTCTAAGAATCCCATACATGAAAGTTGGAACTTCAGTCAACAACAGTCAAAGAGAAGGTGCTTGAACAAGAAAATAATCTGACAAGTTGGTCAAGCACAGTGGCTCACGCCTGTAATCTCAGCACTTTGGGAGGCTGAGGCAGGCAGATCACCTGAGGTCAAGATTTTAACACCAGCCTGGTCAACATGGTGAAACTCCACCTCTACTAAAAATATAAAAACTAGCCAGGTGTGGTGGTGGCACCTGTAATCCCAGCTACTCAGGGGCCAAGGCAGGAGAATCGCTTGACCTGGGAGGTGAAGGTTGCAGTGAGCAGAGACTGTGCCATTGCACTCCAGCCAGGGTGGCAGAGCAAGACTCTTGTCTCAAAAACAAAAAACAACAACAACAAAAGGCCAGGCAAGGTGGCTCACGCCTGTATCCCAACACTTTGGGAGGCAGAGGCGGGCGGATCACCTGAGGTTGGGAGTTTGAGACCAGCCTGACTAACATGGAGAAACCCCGTCTCTACTAAAAATACAAAATTAGCCGGACAAGGTGGCACATGCCTGTAATCCTGCTACTCAGGAGGCTGAGGCAGGAGAATCGCTTGAACCCAGAGGCGGAGGTTGTGGTTAGCCGAGATTGTGCCATTGCAGTCCAGCCTGGGCAACAAGAGTGAAACTCCGTTTCAAAGAAAAAGAAAGAAACTATCTAAAAAGCAAGATTTTTTAGAAGAGAAGCAAGGCCTCCTTAACAGTTTATGAGCACACACCTGTTAGGAGCACATACTATCAGCGCCTTTCACTCTAGGTCTCTCTGTAAGCTATAAAAGCAAACAGTTTAATGGCAAATACATACTCTCTCCAAGTTAAGATGCCACAGATTTATAAATGTGTAAAAACACCGGACCTTGTTTTGGGATTAAGGTGAGAAAAAGGCTTGTTAAACAGTCTCTTTCCCGGAAGGAATTATCCCTTACCCATTCACTCCCTGGGATAGAAGGTCAAAGGGCATCTCTGGTTGGAATCATAAGGCTTCAGCTTAAGTGACCAGGCCACTTTTTGGGACCTGCTACTTTAGTCACCCAAGCAGTATCAAAGGAGCTCACCTCATAGTCTTTCCTTGGAAGAATCTCATCCTCCTCCTCCTGTGTTTCTCCAAGGATCGTCTAGAAAAACAGATCCGCAGGAGTCCTTTTTAGTGGTTAAGAAGGAAGCAAGGTATTTACTGAAACCAATGGCTAGCTTCTAAATCTTCTGGAGCCATTATCAAATAGGAACCAGCCCTCAAAAAAACCTTTCCGGGGTGAGGATCTACAGCCATCAGCTGAGCTCTTCATTTCCACTGATAGAGTCTCCAAACAGCCACCCTACTCTTCAGGACACCTCAAAGATGTCCGATGTCAGCTGAAGAGGAGGGAAAAACTCAGGTTCCATCTGACAGCGTGACGTATGTGAAATCAGAAGGGACTTGTCAACTCTGAGAACACAACTCAAGTTTTCCCAGGATGCTTTGCAGTGGGAAGCTGGACTGTCAGTGACCCAGAAAGGGTGAGGGATAGAGTGAGAAACGGCTGGAGAAGCTAAAACAGCCTCAGGATAAGCACAAAGTCCTGTGAAGAAGCTCATTCTGAAAACGCTTGTTTCCTTCAAAACTCTTTTCAGATGGAAATAAAAGGAAACATGGGTGGGATTAACTGGAGCTGGCCTGGAGTCTCCCTCAGATTCCAGGAGGGGTTATGAGAAAAGACCCCAGAGTTGGGCACGTGAAGCAGGGCAGACGCTTCGAGAGCCCGGGCTGCGGTCCCCAGGCCCCAGCGGCTGCCACCTGCGGGCCCACATCGGCCCGGCCCCACCCCCGGCAACGCCTCTCGCAGTCCCTTAGCAACCGCCCCTCCCCAGCCCGGCTCCGCCCGCTCCTTACCAGTTCCTCGGGGGTGCGGGTCTCGCGCTCACCGCAGCAGCAGCACCATCTGCAGCAGCAGCACAGAGACCCCCTGCACCCCGCCATCTTCCTCCTTTACTGCCACTCTGGACCCCTCTGCCAACCCCCTCCCACCCAGGAACCGCGCCTCACGTGACTGGCCCCGGGACGGTCACGTGGCCCTCTCGAGCTCTGAGACTGAGACCGGGAGTGGCTGCAGACGGGTGGGGCGAGGGCTCGCGTCACATGACGGTCAAGGCACGGCCTCCAACGAGACCCGCGGGCGCGGCCATGTTGGAGGCGGGGCTTCCGGTCGCCCTCAAGGGTGGTTTCCGTCCTGTAATCCCGCCTTTCCAGCAACCCGACACCTGCACCCCTCCCCTCCACTGAGTTCGCAGCCCCTCCACGGCCACCCTGCTGCGGCCGGCGGGCGAGCGTTCTGAGTCACCCTGGACTGGAGGGTGAGTGACCGCGAGGCCCGCGTAGCCGGGAGGGAGATCCCAGAGCCGGCGAACATCCTCTCGGGGGCCAGGACGTGCTTGTGGGCGGGGAGCGCTGGAGGCCGGCCCGCCCCTCTTCTTGCGGGGGTTGCCGCCCCCTCCGCACACCCTTCGCGGGACTAGTGTAATCAGTGACCTACAACCCTTAGGCGAAGACTCAGTTTGGCTCCCAGCCTGGACTGCGGGGCCCTTGAGCCAGGGGTGACGATCCCGCCCCGCTGACCGGCCCGAGCCCATGTCCCCACCCCCATCGGTGACCTAGTGATCTGGTGAGTCGATTCTCGACCACCCAGGCGCCGAGACGGCTTCTGGCTCCTGCCTTTTAAACCTGTCTCCCCGGCGAGTACCTGGAGAAGAGCGCTGGGCCTGCGGCGCTGCGGTCCCTGGTGCCCACTGCGTCCCGCTGCGCACGGGATTCCGCTGGGACCCTTCTGGGAGTCATGGCTTTAGTATCCCGGTGCTTAGCACAGACTAGGATGTTAGAAACTTATTTTGAGAGTGGCAGCACCTGGCCCGTTGGCGCTCAGTCTATGTTTGCTATCACCGTGTGCCAAACACTGGGGATACCCCAGGCAGGACACGGTCCTGGTCTCAGGGAGCTGGAGAGAGAGACAGGAGAAAGGCCTGTTATCCCGCAGTTACAACCTAGGGTGCTGTGGGAGTCCAGCTGAAAACGGATAAATCCTGGGTGTTGGCTTACAAATATGGTACGTGTCTAGCATGTACAGGAATGCAATAAGTCTTTGAAGATCAGAGGGTTTGCAGGTGGTTCAGCCTCCTCTCACTCTAGGTTCTGTTCCAGCAGGCTGTTAATGAGGCGCTCCCTTAAGCGCTGGAGAAAGGCCAACTGGCTGCTCTTGCTGTTACCCCCATTCCTCACTCCCCACCGCCATCCCCACTGAGAATCTGGAGTTTGAGGTCAGAATCAGAGAGCAGCTCTAGGGAGAGAAAGCATTGGCCCAGGGTTCTCAGTCTGGAATCAACTCCTTGTCTTTGGATGCACTCGTGTGTTGTCTGTGCACCTGTGTGTGTGTCTTTCAGGAGAGGGGAGCAGTGAATTTAATCCGATTCTCAAAAGAGTCTAAGACCCCAAATGGTTAGGTACAAGAGCTTAGTGGTGGACAGTCTGAAAGAACTGTACCTATCCTGGTCATTTCTCTGTCACACCATGTCACCACACACGGATTTCACTACTGTGTTTACCCATTGCTGTGCACATGTTTGTTTTTAAATGTTTGTCTTATTTTCTTTACCAGACTACCAGATGGCACTGTGCCCTCTGTTGGCCTGGCTGTGGCTGCCCTGGCAGCTCTGATTGTTTGTTTGTTTGTTTTTTTTTGAGACAGAGTTCCACTCTTGTCACCCAGGCTGGAGTGCAATGGCGCAGTCTCAGCTCACTGTAACCTCTGCCTCCCAGGTTCAAGCGATTCTCCTGCCTCAGCCTCCTGAGTAGCTGGGATTACAGGCACCCACCACCACGCCCAGCTAATTTTTATATTTTTAGTATTTTATATTTTATATTTAAATTATATTTATATTTTATATTTTTAGTAGAGCCGGTTTCACCATGTTGGCCAGGCTGGTGTCAAACTCTTGGCCTCAGGTGATCCACCCGCCTTGGCCTCCCAAAGTGTTGGGCTTACAGGTGTGTTTTTTGTTCTTTAAGAGATGGAGTCTCACTATGTTGCCCAGGCTAGCCTCGAACTCCTAGGCTCAGGTGATCCTTCTGCCTCAGCCTCCCCAGTAGGTGGATCACTGTGGTGATTTTAGTTGAATTCAGTAGTGTGTAAGACCAGCTTGCAAGGCAAGCACAGATGGAGCAGCTTTTGTTCTGAGTTGGACATAAATTCGTGCCCTTAACTGAACTGGGGTCTGGCTATTTTTGAAGCACGACCAGTGTCCAGTTCTAACCCATGACATGGTCTTTTTGGAGTAGCATGAACTCAGGAAAAATTTGGCTGCCTAGTCAAGCCCTCACCCCTTCCATCCTGCACACAAACCATTTCAAGTAACAGATGTTCCAGGCAAAGCCGGCCAGAGCGAGCAGTTCCTTCTCAGGAGGGTGATCCAGTATCCCTGGACACCTGTTGGCCTGATCTCCACCAACCCCTGCAGTCTCTGCCCCTCCTTCCCCCTCCTTCCGTCTGCCTTCCCTTACTAGAACCTCAGCCCTCCCTCCTCGCCTGGAAGGCTTACCCCGCCCCCTTGCGCTGGATCCAGCTCAAGCCTCTTCCTTTGTCACAGCTCCGCCCAGTTGAACACACCCGCTGGGGAAGGTGCCTCTGTTCCCTCCCCACTCAGTGTGGGCCTGAGCTGGCAGAGATGGACCATCGAAAAGCCAGGGTCCTCCCAGCTGGGCACTACTGCCCCTCGCTAGGAATACAGGCCTCACAGGCCGGCAGCGTGAGGTTCTCTGTGCCACCTTCCATCAGGTAGCTGTCACCGAGGAGTATGTTGCAGTGCCGGGTGGGAGCTGCCTTGCATGCAAGGAGCCTGGCAGCAGCGGAGAGCAAGGCTTTGAGTGAGGCGGCCCCAACAGCCGCAGCTGAGGAGCATGGAACCACTGGGAGGGGGCGGTGTCACCTTTTTTGGCCTTCTTCCTGTATGGAAATACAGCACCTCCCGCTTGAACCTGGCACTCAGGCACCTTGCTGTGCCTGGGGTGTGGCTGCCCACCCCCTGATGCTCCCTGCCCCACCCCGTGCAGCAGGAATCCGGCAATGGTGAACGAAGCCAGAGGAAACGGCGGCCTGAACCCCTGCGTGGAGGGAAGTGCCAGCAGTGGCAGCGAGAGCTCCAAAGACAGTTCGAGATGTTCCACCCCGGGCCTGGACCCCGATCGGCATGAGAGACTCCGGGAGAAGATGAGGCGGCGAATGGAATCTGGTGACAAGTGGTTCTCCTTGGAATTCTTCCCTCCTCGAACTGTTGAGGGAGCTGTCAATCTCATCTCAAGGTAAATTGATGCAAGGTTAAGGTGGGGGCAGAGGGGTGGTGGTGCCTGGGGAGCAAACTGTCAGCCTTGAGGCTGGGCTGCCCTTTAACCCGGCAGAGAAAAGCAGCCGGAGGGGGCAGGAAGGAGAAGGCAGAGTGGGTCATCTGATCTGCAACTTCTCCGTTGCCTGTAAAAGTCCCTCCACAGTGTCAAGGGTATTTTAGACATACTTTTCAATGGGTTAAAAATGTTGATTCTCAAACTAGATTCTTTGGCAGAACTTGGGGGTCTGGATCACAAGTGCAGTTTAGGAAGTCACAAAGCAGTGAGCATGTTTTCAGCAAGTTAGGAATTTGGATTATGTTTCTTGAAATCTAGAAATGCCAACCAAATTACGTTAGCACTTCATGACTTTCAATTCCTTTTTAAAAGTTTATGCCTTTTACCGTTTGCACTTTTCACGTGTCACTCCCAAGATTTTGAAGTTTAAATGCACAGGGGTGTTTAAACACACGGCGATAGCTTGTACCACAAACATCCAGGCTTTCCAGTCTTGTTTCGAAGCTTGGCCTTGGTCTGCACAACTGTGAGCTGCTGCATGGGGCTGGGTGGGGGCGGTGGCATGAAAGAAACGTGAGTCTGCCGGCTATCTTTATAACTGTTCCTACAGCAAGGCTGTGCTTGATGCAGTTAGGATTCCCCTAACTCTCAACTGTGATGTCTTAATTCACCCGAGATAATAAACAGGCAAGCACTAGGAACAGTCTGAAGTGCTGCTCTCACACAAAATGGTGGCACTGCTGTTGTGTCTCACCTCTGTAATAGGGATCATAATGGCACCTCACGTTTACTGTGTGTTTGGTTTGTACACCAGGCACTGTTCTAAGTGCTGTGGAACCAGCTGCTGTCATATTCTCCTACTGTTATGGTTTTTTTGTTGTCGCTGCTGTTTTGTTTTCTTTTTTTTGAGATGTCTGTGGCCCAGGCTGGAGTACAGTGGTGTGATTTTGGCTCATTGCAACCTCTGCCTCCCAATTCAAGTGATTCTCCTGCCTCATCCTCTTAAGTAGTTGTGATTACAGGTGCCCGCCACCACACCCAGCTATTTTTTGTATTTTTAGTAGAGTTGGGATTTCACCATGTTGGCCAGGCTGGTCTTGAACTCCTGACCTCAAGTGATCTGCCCTCCTTGGCCTCCCAAAATATAGTCCCCGTGGCTCACGCCTATGCTGGGACTGCAGGCGTGAGCCATTGCACCCAGCCTCCTAGTGTTATTGTGAAGTGGGTGCTATTATCTGCTGCATCTTATAAATAAGGAAACAGAACTCACAGAGATTAAGTAATTTACCCAAAATAACACACCTGTAAGTAGAAAAGCCAGGATATGAACACTGATTGGTCTATCTTCAACCTTCATTTATGCTTCTCTAACTCCCGGGCCCCATGGGAAGGCAGTGAGGGGTGGTATATTCCCTGGAACCTCTCTTCAGAAACAAACCGCCTACAGGTTTGACCGGATGGCGGCAGGCGGCCCCCTCTTCATAGATGTGACCTGGCATCTAGCAGGTGACCCTGGTTCAGACAAGGAGACCTCCTCCATGATGATCGCCAGTACCGCTGTGAACTACTGTGGCCTGGAGACCATCCTGCACATGACCTGCTGCCATCAGCGCCTGGAGGAGATCACGGGCCATCTGCACAAAGCCAAGCAGCTGGGCCTGAAGAACATCTTGGCGCTGCGGGGAGGTGTGGAGCAGCACTGCCCCACACGCTGGGTTCTGGCTTTCCCAGAAGCCACTTGGGTCCCTGAAACGTCCTGTACTTCTCCCTGGGCCCCCACTGAGGATGTGCAGGATCCCATCCCCGCCAGTAGTGTCAGTAGGCATCGTGGGTAGTGAGTCACCCTGGGCACCATACAGCGGCAGCCACCTCTTCCACCTCTTGACCCCGACGTAGGAGTTCCCTCAGGAATGCAGTCGCTGCCTGATAACCCTCTTCCCTGCCTACACAGCTTCATCGATTGCTGGCTGCACCCAGCACTTGGCCCAATTGCAGAGTGCCATTCTGGCTTTTGTCTAGGAGTGAGAATAGCTGGTTATCCCCCTGGTGCCTGCTGTCGTCAGGCCACCCAAGAGTGGGAAGAGGGAGCCTGAAGGGTGGGAGCCTGTGGCCTCGGGCTTGCCACCACAAGACCCCTTCACTTGAGATGAGTAGAAAACTCTCCCAGGAGGCAGGAGCCCCAAGGCTGTGGGATGGGAGAGGGTGGCCAGTGTGCCCACGTGGAAGTAGGGAAGGGCTCTCCAACCCTCCAGGCACAGCGAGGAGCAGCGGAGGCCTCCTGTTCTCCACCTGCACAGGGTCAGCGCACAGGGAATATTGCACTGGTGGGCCGCTCTCTTCCCTCCTGCTGTCTACCAAGTGCTAGAAAGAGAAGAGACCAACTTAAATAATAGGAAGTTTCTGCCTTCCGGGGACTCACAGTCCTGGGTGCTGGGGCTAGGTAGAGGGAACGGAAAGGCTCTTTGGAGGTTGGTTTAGACCCAGTGACCGTGACCTCCCCCAACCCTGCAGACCCCATAGGTGACCAGTGGGAAGAGGAGGAGGGAGGCTTCAACCACGCGGTGGACCTGGTGAAGCACATCCGAAGCGAGTTTGGTGACTACTTTGACATCTGTGTGGCAGGTGAGTGGCTGGATCATCCTGGTGCAGGGATGGAGTGAGGGAGGCTGAGATGCCCAGAGAGCCTGTCAGTGTTCAGTTCAGGACACAGCGATCAGGTGCACCCGTGGGGCCATGCCTGATGAGGGACATGCAGAGGTGAACTGCACCATGTCCTTGCTCTTGTGTCACCCACTCCCCTCCTGGGCTGCCGCCACCAACCCCTTGTTTTTTGTTCCTCTGCCTGGCTGTGCCCGTAGCCTGCTTCTTAGCCCTGTTCTTTTCTTTAAAACAAAAGAAGGGGCCGGGTGCAGTGGCTCATTCCTGTAATCCCAGCACTATGGGAGGCCAAGGCAGGCAGATCACCTGAGGTTAGCAGTTCAAGACCAGCCTGGCCAACATGGCAAAACCCCGTCCCTACTAAAAATACAAAAGTTAGCTGGGCCTGGTGGTGCACACTTGTAGTCCCAGCTACTCGGGAGGCTGAGGCGGGAGAATCTCTTGGACCCAGGAGGCGGAGGTTGCCATGTGTGGAGATCATGCCACTGAACTCCAGCCTCAATGACAGAGCAAGACTCCATCTCAAAAAAAAAAAAAGAAACCCACAAAAGAGGGATATTTACTAACAGGACTCCAGAAGGCAGGGAACCCAAGGTCAGGACTGGAAGAGGTCAGAAAGCAAGGCCCTCCCTTATTCCCTTGGGGGCCACAGGGTCCCCCGTCTCCGCTTCCCACTGCACATCGGTGCTTCGTCTGGGAGACCAGATGCCCATGCTTTTCTGCACACCTGGCCTGCTCCTGAGTATACAATGTCAGTTCCAGCCAGTCCCCCAGGCTAATGGTTGGGCCTCCGTTCCAAATTCCCAAGAGAGAATCTGTGGGCTCCACTCTGGTTCCATTGGCCACAAGCCACAAGGCCAGGTTCACCAACAGAAATGAGGAGTTGGACTTCCCTCCCATCCTTGAAGCTGAAGGCTGGAACTGAGCCCTTAGCGTCTCAGATGGGTCTCAGGTATAGTGAGGCAGGCAGTGTGCGCCAGGGACAGGAAGTCCCAGGATTAGCACATCTTCTGGAATAACAGTGTTTTGCCAATATTTTGGGAGAAATCCTACCATTTTTATATTAAACATGGCTACATTGTGGAGTAGCATCTCAAGTGATGTGAATTTAAAAAAAAAAAAACCACTTGGCTTCAAGAAAATTACTTGTGGGTGACTCTGGCCTTGTCCCTAACCCTCCATGGACATGTCCATTCTTGTGTCAACAGGGCTGTTTATGTGCTAAGTCTGGGAAGCACTGATACAGAGTCAGAGAAAAGGCATGTCTTACTGTTCAGTTGTATCAGCCATAATATAGTCAGTTAGTGGGGAACATGCACCAGTGATGGTGTTAGCTGATCCTGATTGGAAACTAGTGAAGCTGTGAGCTTACAGTTGCTGAATGCTTTCGTGCTTTGCTTATAAAGTGGGTAATGAAGACCAGTGGATTAGAAAACACCAGCCTGTTGGGCATGGTAGCTCATGCCTGTGATCCCAGAGCTTTGGGAGACTGAGGCAGGAGGATTGCTTGAGGCCAGGAGATCAAGACCAGCCTGGGCAACAGAGTGAGAACCCGTCTTTACAAAAAATAAAAAAAAAACTTTTAAAAAGAAAGTACCCAGCTGTTCATGATAGAAAAATATAAGTAGCAAAATCTATATGTAATCAAATGCTAGATTTGTTTGGTGATAGTTTGGTAGTACAGCTATAGTTTCAGCTGTTAAAAAGCCTTGTTGTTTCTGAAACTCCTACTGGAAAAACAGCTTTGTTATTGAAAGCATGAAGCCCAAGTGCTTTATCGCCCACTCCCTTACCCCTTGAAACAATAGTTTTTATATTCATTTTTTTTGACTCTGGGTCTCAGAGTTTTGATGACTTTTTTTTTTTTTTCGAAACTGCCTTATCAGCAAAGCAGCTTGGCTTCCCGCCTGGCTCAGGGTTCTGCCCTGGGCTTGGGCTGATGAAATCAACCCTCTCCGTGTAGTTTCATGAAGGCCTTGCCCCTGACCAAGCAAGGGTACCAGTAAGTTTAATCATTTAGGGAAGCTGTCAAGAGTTCGCAGAGCCAGTAAGGAGCCTACAGGACATCTGGTCCCACCTCCCAAGCAATTCCGGAATCCTGTCTTCAGCCTCCCCAGCACATGGAGAGCCAGTGTCCCTGTGTTTTCAGGCTCCAGGAGCTCATTGTTTTGTGGGTGGCTTGTACTCTAGGCAACTCTCTGAACCGGATGCTGGTTCTGCCATCAGAAGCAACACAGAATATGACTAATAAAGAACTGGACCGGGGGCTGGGTGCAGTGGCTCATGCCTGTAATCTCAGCACTTTGGAAGGCCCAGCTAGGAGGACTGCTGGAGCCCAGAAGTTCCAGAGAAGCCTGGGCCAGATGGCAAGACCCCATCTTTTAAAACATAAATAATTAATTTTTAAAAATTTTAATTAGCCGGATGTGGTGGCATGCATCTGTAGTCCCAGCTGCTCAGGAGGCTGCAGTGGGAGGATTGCTTGCACCCAGGAGTTAAGGCTGCAGTGAGCTATGATCATACCACTGCACTCCAGCCTGGGCCACAGAGTGAAGACTCTGTCTCTGAAAAAAAAAACAAAAAAACTCATCTGTGGTGGATCCTTTCTTTTTCCTCAGGACAGACCTTTGCTTTGGACATTTGAAATGAGTTTCTGCATTCTCTTCATTCTTTTCTTTTTTTAAATTTTTATTTATTTATTTATTTTGAGACGGAGTTTCACTCTCCTTGCCCAGGCTGGAGTACAATGGTGCGATCTTGGCTCACTGCAACCTCCACCTCCCGGGGAGCAATTCTCCTGCCTCAGCCTCCTGAGTAGCTGAGATTACAGGTGCCTGCTACTATGCCTGGCTAATTTTTATACTTTTGTTAGAGACCAGGTTTCACCATGTTGGCCAGGCTGGTCTCGAACTCCTGACCTCAGGTCATTTTCCCGCCTTGGCCTCCCAAAGAGCTGAGATTACAGGCGTGAGCCACCGCACCCAGCCATCCACTCTTTTATTTGAACAAAACACCACTTTCTTCAGTTCTTCCTTGTATGACTTGGTTTCTAGCATTTCACTATCTTGGACCCCTGAGTAATTTTAATGTTATATTAAAATCAATGTTTTAATCCAGTGCCTAGAGAAAAATCAAGCTTAGCAGATGCTGTCCACCAGTGCTAACTGTAGCATTTTCTCTTTTCCATGGCCACCAAGTGCAGGCCTGAATTGCTTGGTTGCTCAAGGCAGGACAGTGTGGGAGTTTGGAGCAATCCACTCCCACTCTGGGAAGGGGGGCTCTGAGCCATTGCCCCCAAGAGTCATCTCCAGGGTTGGAAGCATATCAGTTATGAGCCCAGCCACCCACTGTTTTAGTTGAGGCCATGCCGTGCTTTTGGAAGGTACAAGATCGGAGCACCCAAAGCAGAGGACTCTGCTCAGTCCCTCTGGCCTCTCCATCCCTCACCTTGAACAGGTGGAGGCCAGCCTCACCCGACTGTCACCCCTATTGGCAGGGTACCCCAAAGGCCACCCTGACGCAGAGAGCTTTGAGGCTGACGTGAAGCACTTGAAGGAGAAGGTGTCTGCTGGAGCCAGTTTCATCATCACACAGCTTTTCTTCGAGGCTGACACGTTCTTCCGCTTTGTGAAGGCGTGCACCGACATAGGCATTACTTGCCCCATCCTCCCCGGGATCTTTCCCATCCAGGTGAGGGGCCCAGGAGGGCTCATAAGCCCCCTCCACCCCACTCCTGCCACCCCATCCTCGCACAGGCTGGGGGCTCTGGGTGGAGTGCTGAGTTCGATGAGTTCTTCCCAGATCTGTCAGGTCCAGCACTTGCACAGCATTGCTTGGCTACCCTGTTTTGGTTACTTCTAATTTTCACCCCAAATCCCAGCAACAGTATCTATTGAGAAGTTTGTTGTACTTTGGCTGACGAGCGTCACCAAAAGGGATTCTAACTCTCTTTGTTTTTGTTTGTTTGTTTTGAGATGGAGTCTTGCTCTGTCACCCAGGCTGGAGTATAGTGGCGTGATCTTGGCTCACTGCAACCTCCGCCTTCTGGGTTCAAGCAATTCTCCTGCCTCAGCCTCCCAAGTAGCTGAGATTACAGGTGCCCGCCACTGCGCCTGGCTAATTTTTGTATTTTTAGTAGAGGTGGGGTTTCACCATGTTGGACAGGTTGGTCTCAAACTCCTGACCTTGTGTCCACCTGCCTTGGCCTCCCAAGGCGCTGGGACTACGTGGGTGAGCCACTGCACCCGGCCAGGGATTCTAACTCTCGTTATAAATCCTGGTTAAATCAGTGCTTCCCAAATGTGGCTGTCATCAGGACCACTTGATAAGTTTTTTCAAAAAATGGATCTCCATGTCCCACCCCTGGAAGTTCTGACTCAGGAAATCTGAGGGAGGTCCTGGGAATTGTGTTTTACTTCTTGAGCTTTGCAGGTGATTCTGATGATCAGTGCAGCATGGGAACAACTGGGTTAGATGACAGCATGTTATCAATAGACACATCTAGGACTAAAAGGCTGGCTCAACCCGAGGGTGGAATGCTTAGGGCAGCTGCTGTACTCTGTAAAAAGTGGGAAGGCTGGGCATAGTGGCACTTGCCTGTAGTCCCAGCTACTTGAGAGGCTGAGGCGGGAGGATAGCTTGAGCCCAGGCATCTGAAAGCAGTGAGACATATCTCTAAAAGAGGAAAAACAGGGAGAAAACAGCAGGCCAAGCCCAGGTGTGTTCCTGGAATATGATGAGATTTTGTGGGTCCCTCTGCCTGACACTGCGTTTGGTGTGGAGGATGGAAGGGGAAGAAGTATTTAGGGTGGGAGACTGGCTGGCCGACAGCCGCCACAGCCCCTCGTGTCTTGGACAGGGCTACCACTCCCTTCGGCAGCTTGTGAAGCTGTCCAAGCTGGAGGTGCCACAGGAGATCAAGGATGTGATCGAGCCCATCAAAGACAACGATGCTGCCATCCGCAACTATGGCATCGAGCTGGCCGTGAGCCTGTGCCGGGAGCTTCTGGCTAGCGGCTTGGTGCCAGGCCTCCACTTCTATACCCTCAACCGCGAGGTGGCCACCACAGAGGTGCTGAAGCGCCTGGGCCTGTGGACTGAGGACCCCAGGTGAGGGCAGTGGCCCAGCGATCCCCAGAGGAGGGTCCAAGAGCAGTCCTGGTTACAGTGCTGGCTCCCCACGGTGGTACAGACGGGTGTCTGTGCCATGGCTAGCCGAGCACACGGAGGGCACCAGTCTCAGAGGGCGTGAGAGGGAGGAACCCAGCCTCTGTGGTCCTCCCCTGCTTCCGGCTCCCTCTAGCCAATCCCTTGTCTCGATTCTCTGCCTCCATCCTCACCCAGGCGTCCCCTGCCCTGGGCTCTCAGCGCCCACCCCAAGCGCCGAGAGGAAGATGTACGTCCCATCTTCTGGGCCTCCAGACCAAAGAGTTACATCTACCGCACCCAGGAGTGGGATGAGTTCCCCAATGGCCGCTGGTGAGGGCCTGCAGACCTTCCTCGCAAATACGTCTTTGTTCTTGGGAAGAGGAGGGCAGAAGGAGTTTGCATGCTTGTGGTTGACTTGGGAGGAATCGGGGCAGGATTTACAGGAATGGCCTCCTGGGCATGTGGTGGCACTGCCTTCTGTCAGGAGCCCCAGGTCAGGCGTGTGCCCTGACCTCTGGGCACCCCTCTTGCCAGGGGCAATTCCTCCTCCCCTGCCTTTGGGGAGCTGAAGAACTACTACCTCTTCTACCTGAAGAGCAAATCTCCCCGGGAGGAGCTGCTGCAGATGTGGGGGGAGGAGCTGGCCAGTGAAGAGAGTGTCTTCGAAGTCTTTGTCCACTACCTCTCGAGGGAGCCAAACCGGAATGGCAACAAAGTGAGTGATGCTGGGGTGGGGTCCCTGGTTCATCCCCTGCCCCTGGCCCAACCCCAGCTTCAGGCCAGGCTGCGGGGCAGTGACTTCCCCACCCTATGCCCTCCTCTCCATGCTGTGGATGGCACCTCGGCAAAGGGAGAAGGGTGAGTTGGGGGTCCCCCACCTGGAAGGGGTTAGATAGACAAAGACAGGCTGGGTCTTTGTCGGGGGTCATGAGAAGGACTCGAGGTACCTAACCTGATCGTCGCCCCGGCCAGCTGACCTTCTCTCCCAGGTGACTTGCCTGCCCTGGAATGATGAGCCCCTGGCGGCCGAGACCAGCCTGCTGAAGGAGGAGCTGCTACGGGTGAACCGGCAGGGCATCCTCACCATCAACTCACAGCCCAACATCAATGGGAAGCCGTCCTCCGACCCCATCGTGGGCTGGGGCCCCAGTGGGGGCTATGTCTTCCAGAAGGTGTGGTAGGGAGGCACAGGGGTGCTCCCGCTTGACCGGTACCCAGGGGTTTCCCAGAGCTTAGCGCAGAGCAGCCTGTCTCTCCTGGTCTCTTAATTTTGAATGAGCATGGATCAGACCAGATGGGAGCAGATGCTTTAAGTCAGATAGACCTGGCTGGGCATGGAGCCCGGCCAGCACTTTGGAAGCCAAGGCGGGTGGATCGCTTGAGCCCAGGAGTTCGAGACCAGCCTGGGCAACATGGTGAAACAAAAAATACGCTCAACAAAATACATCTCTACAAAAAATACTGGGCATGGTGGTACACGCCTGTAGTCCCGGGTACTTGGGTTGAAGTGAGAGGATCGCTTGAGCCCGAGACGTGGAGGCTGCAGTAAGCCATATTTCCGCCACTGCACTCCAGCCTGGCCCACAAAGTGAGACCTTGTCTCAAAAAAAACAAAAAAAATCAGACCTGTGGAGGCAGGTCACTTGACCTCTCTGAGCTTGGTTTTCTTGTCTGTAAAATGGGATGCAGCTCGTGTTCTGGGTATGAAACCTGACAAAGCATGTAAAGTGCTTGGCACATGGGAAGAGCAGGAAGCGCTCCCTTAAAGGCATCTGCTGCTACTGTCCTGAGCTGACACCTTTCTCCCAGGGCTGCTGGAGTTAAAATTATGTTCTGAACCAAGGCCCATGGGCTCTGGAGTCAGAAAGCCCTGAGTTGAAGGACCCGCTCTGAGTTGAAGTTTCCCGTCAAGAGTGGCCAACGTGCTCAGCTTCCCGAACCCAATTTCCTCATCTGGGATCGCTGTGCCCAGCCTCCAGTATTATGAGCATTCTAGCAAATGAGTTTGAGTAAACCCAGCTCAATCCCCGATAGCCACTGGTCCTAGAGAAGACATCCGTGTCCTTGTCACCTTGCAGTGATTGGGGAGGATGGAATGTGTTGGGTTTCTCTCCCTTGACTCAACTTGTCACACCAGTTGCCACTGTTCAGAAATGGCTTCTCCATGGAGCCTTCCCTGCCTGATTGGGAGAGGGGTGGGCGATAGCCCTGAGACCTGTCCAGACTGAGAAACTCACCTCCCCACTCCCCTCACCCTTTGCCTATGTACCTGTTAATAATGGCACTACAGTTCATTATTCCGCCCACATGGCCACCACTAATCCTGATGCCTTAGGTGTCTGTGAAAGGGCATCTGGCTGGGGGTGGGGTTGGTGACAGGCACGTGTCACCCCCACAGGCCTACTTAGAGTTCTTCACTTCCCGTGAGACAGCGGAAGCGCTTCTGCAGGTGCTGAAGAAGTACGAGCTCCGGGTTAATTACCACCTTGTCAACGTGAAGGTAGGGCAGGCCCCGGGGTTCCCGCAGAGCACCAGGTCCTTAATTCAGCAAACCCAGCACCTAGCCTGGGCTAGGTGTCATGCAAGACTGACACAGGCAGAACCGGTCCTGCTCTTGAGCTCCCAGACTAGTGAGGGAGGCAGATCATTGTGTGAGCACCAGCCAGCGTAAGTGGGACAGTCAAGTTCAGGAGGGGATGCTGTTGGATCCAGAGGAGGGACATCTCACCAGGGAGGCCAGGCCAGGCTTCTCGGAGGGATCATGTGTGGGAATCGCTAAGGACAAAGAGGAGTTGGGCAACAGGAAAGAAGGGTATTCCTGGGACAGGGTAGAGGACAGGCAGAGGACAGGCAGGGGCAGTGAGCTCTGGGGTTTCTGGGAAACTGGGAACACAGCCAGGAGGCCAGAGTGTTACACAGGGGCCAGGCCTGCAGAGGTCATGGTGGCCTGCTTGGAATTTGAGTTTTCCCTAAATGCAAGGGGAGCTTTCTCTAGCAGTGGGGTGGCTTGGTTCCTGCTTTATTTTAGGCAAATCACAGTGGACAGTCGGTCAGGTGATAGGGCCTGGGGAAGGCTAGAGCCAGGAAGGCTGGAGAAGAGACCCCTGTAGTGACCCAAGCCAAACACAGTCCTAGCAGTGGGCTAAACAAGAGGGAATGGGTCAGAGAGTGAGCAGGGGGTGCCCAGGGAGGAGAGGGGATGCAGCCAGGATGGCGTCTAGGTCCGGGCTTGTGTGGGAAGAGATGCCATTCACAGATGCAGGCAGAGGAGGCCGAGAGTGGAGGCACAGGGAGAGTGGAGGCCACGAGTGGAGGTGCAGGGAGAGTGGAGGCTGGGAGTGGAGGCACAGGGAGAGTGGAGGCTGGGAGTAGAGGCACAAGGAGAGTGGAGGCCAGGAGTGGAGGCAGAGATGGCCCCAGTGACTCAAGGCTATCCAGGCAGTGGGACTCCAGTTGTCCTTGGCCCGGGTCTTACCCCTACCCTACGCGCCCTCAGGGTGAAAACATCACCAACGCCCCTGGGCTACAGCCGAATGCCGTCACTTGGGGCATCTTCCCTGGGCGAGAGATCATCCAGCCCACCGTAGTGGATCCCGTCAGTTTCATGTTCTGGAAGGTAAAGGAGCCAGGAGCAAGCCTGCCCTCCCCACCTGGGAAACTTGGGGCAGGGATTGGGGCCAAGTCCCAAAGTGTGCTGAAGGCTACCCCCAGGGCTAGTGGACCCAGCCTTCAGGCACACCCGGCTCTGACTCACTCATCCATGTTACTGCTGACCCATGGTGTTTATTTCTGGGCAGGAGTGGGAAGTGATACTGGCAGTGGGCCTTGCTCTATTCCGGGAAATGTCCTGTTAAGTCCTTGGAGAGCCCAGCGTGGAGGCTATGTGGAGGCAGCCCTGTTAATCTCGCGTGTGTGTGTGTGTGTGTGTGTGTGTGTGTGTGTGTGTGTGTGTGTGTGTGGTACGTGTGTGTAGGACGAGGCCTTCGCCCTGTGGATCGAGCAGTGGGGCAAGCTGTATGAGGAGGAGTCCCCGTCCCGCGCGATCATCCAGTACATACACGACAACTACTTCCTGGTCAACCTGGTGGACAATGACTTCCCACTGGACAACTGCCTGTGGCAGGTGGTGGAAGACACACTGGAGCTTCTCCACAGGCCCACCCAGAATGAGAGGGAGGCTGAGGCTCCGTGACCCTGCGTCCTGACGCCCTGCGCTGGAGCCACTCCTGTCCCACCTCCCTCTACAGTGCTGCTTCTCTTGGGAACCCACTCCCCTGCATGTCTCCCCGACACCTGGCCTCCACTCCCCGACCTGACGATGGCAGCTGGACTGGAGTGAGGCTTCCAGGCTCTGGCTGGACTGGAGTCGGCCTCACATGGGCACCTGGTACTCCCTGCTCTAGTTGGGAGTCTGTGTTCTTTTGGTGGGAGCACTTCCGTCCTGCAGAGGACCACAGTGGGTGGCACCCCCTGAGGAGAAGAGAGTGGCTATTGGCAGCCAAGCCCTTGAACCAAGGCTCCTCCAGAGCCAGACTGGGACTCCCAGGGAACTTACACTTGGGGCCGCGCAGTGCAGGCAAAACATACACGGGCTCCAGGTGTTGACAGCATCTTAGAGGAGATGTGGCAAAGTGCTGCACGCTTCGACTTCCTAGAGTGGGCAGCTGGGCCCCACCTACTTGTCGTCTCTGGCACCAGCCCCTGGATGGGCACTGGGCTGACACCTAACGACGCGGGCATTTCTTGCTGCATTCTAAGAGCTCAGCTGGGCTCCTCCCCTTCCTACCATGCTGCTTTTTGGCACAGTTGTCTATTCTGAGCCTTGAGAAAAAAAGTGCCCCTTAAGGGTTGAAGGCAGTCTGAACCCTTGTGCTCACTGGGGGTCGTGGCCCTCCCATTTTCCCTGGCTGTGGAGGCCTAATGCTGCCCCGTTTGCTATCAAAGGCCAGGGTAAGAGTCCAGCACAGGGGCCCCAGATCTGCCTGGGGCTGTGCGGCAGCCTGGCTTCCTGGCTTGTTTTTCAGGTAGGTCCTCTTCCTGCCAGCTGCCCTTGCCGTCCCTTCATCCTGTCCCAGAGGCTGTCTGCCTGGCACGGCTCCCAGGAATCCTGCAAGCCCCATCGCCCGAGGGCAGTGACTGCCAGGTGCAGATGGGCTGTTCCCTGTCTTGGACCCCAGCATGCTGTGGGGAGTGGGGTAGCCCAGAGCAGCCTGATGGCAGAGGGCATGGGCGCAGTTGGGGGACTCCCTTCCTGGCCTCACTGCCTCTGGCAGAGGGGTAGCCACTAGGAGAGACAGAAGGCTGGGTTCAGTTCTGCTTTTTATTATATGGGAACAAGTCACAGCTATAGCTGGGCCCTGTGCTCTGCCCAAGCCCCCGACCCCACGGGGCTCCTGTCTGCTATCAGGGCGTTAGGTCCTGGCTTGCTCCAGGGTCTCGGGCTACTGGCACGTCCTCTCCTTGGGCTCCTGGCTGCCAGGTGCTGGTGCCACTTCTCAAAGGCCTGCAACCGGGGAGGGGAGAAAGTGCTGCTGTTGTGGGCTCCCTTCAGGATCTGCACTGTGCCTGTTAGAGCAACCCCTGTGCCCCGCTGTCCCCGGGGCCCCTCCCTCTGCCCCAAGCAGCCAGGCAGTCTTGCCCAGGCCAAATGCACAAGCTCAGAATAGATCTGATTGTGACATGGGAAGCTGTGCTCAGAGTGGAGCAAATGAGGGAGGGGGCGCTCGCGACCCAGGCCCTCCATGGGCTAGTGTAGGTGGCAGCTATGCCTCATGCCAAGCCTTCTTCCCAAACTGAGGGACTGGGTGGGGCTGGCCTGAGCTGGGGCCACAAGTGAAATCAAGGGCTCCAGCATCCAGCCTGTGTGTTCTGTAATGGAACTGACCCCTCCCCGAAAATGAAGGGGCCCTGGGACTGGTGAGCAGGGAAACCCAGCTCTGCGGCATGCATTGGTGACACAGGCTTTTGGGAGGGCTGACTGGGTGGAGTGGAGAGAAGAAGGCAGTATCCGGGAAAGGACCCAGCCATCTTCTTGCCACTGTAACCGCTAAGCCATTCCCAGTTGCAGGTCCACTGCTGCCACGTCCGCCAGGTCTATCTCAGGTGCTACTCCCTGAGCTGTGGGGACAGTTGGTGGAGAAGGCCTCTTGTGCCCATGCTCCCCCACAGTCCCCAGCCCTTCTGCCTTTCTCCTCCTGCACCTCTGTGGCCCCAGAGTGAAAGGCTGTGACTAGGGGGTGTCATCTGAGGAGTATTCACGATGCAGATTCCTGGGCCTGTCCCCCAGGGTTCTGGAGTCAATAGGTCAAAGGGCTGTACTTTGAGAGACTATCTCTAGGGTTTAGGGCTGAGTAGGAGGTGAAACGGGAGATGGTAAGTGTGGAGAGGGGCTACACCTGCTCACCAGGGTCCGTGCCAACTGCTCTGCCCCTTGAGTACCCAGTGCTGCCATGCCGCTGCCAGGCACCTGACCTGCTGGGAACCCCGCAGCCCACGAAGCAGTGCCTCAAGGTACCAGTGCCGCAGATACTTCCTCCTGAAGGCCAAGAGCATCGTGACCCTTCAGGGCCAGAAGAAGGGCAGAGCTCTGGGCCTGGGCCTGCACCTGCAGGATCCTGCAGGAATGAGCACTGGCCAGAGAGGGCCCAGCTCCAGCATGGCTCAGGCAAGCCCCTTGGCCCGGCCCCCATCCCTCGGACCCCTCAAACTGCACACACAGCTCCTCTCTCCCCAGCCTCCTTTTATGGGCTTTGAGGGAGCTGGGCTCAGGGCTGGAGTGCCATCTTGGTCCCTGGTTCCTCATCCACAGGGGCAGGTCTGGGACTGAGCTACTCTGTCCAGGCCACTGCAGCCAGAGCTGGAAGGCAGGGCAGAGGGGACGCTTTCTGACCCTGGAAAGGGGAGTTGAGTCAAGAGGTTACTGTGGGTCCAGGAAGGCAGCTGCTCTCAGTGCCAGCCTAGGAGTTGAGTACAGTGTGGAGGGCAGAGGAGGCGCTCAGCTCAGCCTTGTGCCTTGCCCCATATCTCCCCAGGCCTCCAGCTGCTCTGGACTGCTGCCCAAAGGGAAATCGTGGGGGTGGGGTAGGAATGTGAAGTGTTTCCTCAGAACAGCCGAAACATTCCCAAGAGGGAATGGATGAGGAAAACAGTCAATACATGTAAGACTGTGCCCCAAGGAGCCAATTTCCAGGCCCTAGAAGGCTGGAGACCAACCACTTTGTCCCTGTGCTTCAGACACCATCCATCCCTCCACCTCACCCCTGTACTTCAGACACCGCCCATCCCACCACTTCACCCCTGCGCTTCAGACACCGTCCATCCCACTGCTTCACCCCTGCGCTTCAGACACCATCCCACCGCTTCACCCCTGTGCTTCAGACACCGTCCATCCTACCGCTTCACCCCTGCACTATCCCACCGCTCACCCCTGTGCTTCAGACACCGTCTGTCCCACTGCTTCACCCCTGCGCTTCAGACACCATCCACCCCTCCACTTCTCCCTTGCGCTTCAGACACTGCTTCACCTCTGCACTATCCCACCACTTCACCCCTGTGCTTCAGACACTGTCCATCCCACCGCTTCACCCCTGCGCTTCAGACACCATCCACCCCTCCACTTCTTCCTTGCGCTTCAGACACTGCTTCACCCCTGCACTATGCCACCACTTCACCCCTGCACTTCAGACACCGTCCATCCCACTGCCTCACCCCTGCACTTCAGACACTGTTTGTCCCTGGGGACAAGGTCTCCTTAGTCGGAACCCAGGCCGTTCTCCTTGGCTTCCTCTATCCACCCAGGCTGCACTGCAGTGACAGCCCAGGCGGCACTGGCTCTGTGGCCTGTGTCCAGCAGCTGCGGGTCTGAAGAACAGCCAGGAATACCTGAACCCCATTGGCTTGGACCTCCTGGGGCCCGGCTGGGATTTCTTTGCTGCTCTGGCTGGCAGGACACATCCTGCCTCTTTCACCCATTCCTCCATGTGGCTGAAGACATTAAACAGTGGGGTGGGACCATAATAGCTGCCCCTCAGTGCCTGGAGTACAGCCTGGGAGCTGGGTGTTTCTCTCCTCACTTAAGACTGTTCAAAGCTGAGTTACTTATCTGAGGCCTTACCCCTCAGAAGTGATCTGACTCCAGAGCCCCCAGCTAGTACTCTATACAGAGAAGGGGCTCTCCAAGGGGGCTGTTGGGGCATGTGTGCCTGTGGCAGAAAAGAGGGGTACTGGAATTAAGCACCCCAGGTGCCATTGCCAGCATTTAGTTTTCAGAAGTCTCAGTTTCTCCATCAATATGTGAGATCCTTGTCTTTACTGACAAGAATAGAAGTATAAAAGTACTCCGAAAAGCAATTGCCCTGTAACTTATCTAGAAAGAAAATACCCTGAGAGCCCAGAATCTGCTGTTGCCTTCACCGCATATGTGTGAATTCTGCAACTAGCCAAGGCTACTCCCTTTCAATTCCACTTAAAAAACAGAAACCAGGCCGGGCGTGGTGGCTCACCCCTGTAATCCAAGCACTTTGGAGGCCAAGGCAGGCGGATCACCTGAGGTCGGGAGTTCAAGACCAGCCTGACCAACATGGTGAAACCCTGTCTTTAAAAAATAAATAATTTAAAAAAAAGAGAGAGAAAAAAACAGAAACCAGCAAGCATGGTGGCTCATGGCAGTATGGGCCTGCCCAACACTTGGGAAGGCCAGGATGGGCAGATTGCTTGAGCCCAGGGGTTCAAGATGAGCTTTGGCAACATAGTGAGACCCCACTTCTACAAAAAAAATAAAATTAGCTGGGTGTGATGGCACACCCCTGTAGTCTCAGCTGCTCAGGAGGCTGAGGTGGGAGGATTGCTTGAGCCCTGGAAGTTGAGGCTGCAGTGAGCTGTGATTGCACCACTGCACTTTGGCCTGGGTGACAGTGAGAGACACTGTCTGAAAACAAAAAACAATGACCAAAAAAAAAAAAAAAATCACTAGCTTTTTTTCTTGGAATCTTTTCTAAAATGTATTCTTTGTGGCATTCTGAAATAAGATGATGATCTTAGGGACAGTACTTCGCCTGCCAGTCTCTCTGGGCTGTGTCATTCAAGGACATGTCTCCTGACTTCTGTGTAGGGTCATTTTTTGCACTTGGCTTTTGTGGTGGCCTCTTCCCTCTTGCTAGGCCACCGACCTCTGATAACCATTTGTTGGTGTCAGAACTAATTCCTTCTGGTCTGGAGAGGGACTGACGGATGCCTTTGGGTAGAGAGAGTTAGGAAAGAAATTTTGATATTTTTCTACTTTATATTTTCTGATTTTTCTGTAATGAGCATATTTCACTTTTCTAATTAGAAGGAAAAAAAAAACTTGGCTGGGTGCAGTGGCTCACACCTGTAATCCCAGCACTTTGGGAGGTCGAGGTGGGAGGATCACTTGAGGTCAGGAGTTCAAGACCAGCTTGGACAACATGGATGAAACCCCGTCTACTAAAACATTAGCCAGGCATGGTGGTGTGCACCTGTAGTCCCAACTACTCAGGAGGCTAAGGCGGGAGAATTGCTTGAACCCACAAGGCAGAGGTTGCAGTGAGCCGAGATGGCTGCAGTGAGCCACTGGTTCAGCCTGGTCAGCTGAGCCAGACTCTGTCTCAAAAATAAAAAACCTTGACAAAAACTTGCGACCATCCTTGTGTATCTATCCTGATCTTCGACTGCACCTTGAGAAACGTGCATTTCAGTGTCCACCTAACAGGCTGTGACCGAACTCGCCGGTCAGCACTGCAGTGGGCTGGCTCTCAGGAGGTGCTGGGTTCATCTTTGCTACTGGATTCAGAGTTGCTTGTCAGAGGCTGACCGAGAACTGGGAGAGGAGCTGTGTACGAGGCTGTTGGGGCCCTGGGGAGGCATCCGGCCATGCTGCCACCAGGGGCTCAATCAAGCCGATTCTAAGACCAGCAGTCCGAGGATCGTTTTTAGACCTCCCGTCCCCACTGGGCTCCCCTCACATTCTTCGGAGGGGCTCGAGCATCCAGCAACAGGCGCCCCCTGCTGGCCATCCGCGGCCAGAGCGTGAGGTCAGCCTGGGGCCTCAGCCCGCAATCCCAGCCGCACTCTGAGCTGCGCCGTCCGCAGGAAGCCCCTGAGCTCGGCCTGCCGGAGCTGGGCGAGAATAGCTCGCTGGACACCGCTGCGCGCTGCTGACTGCAAAGAGGCCTCTAGGACCCTGCGGGAGAGGGAGGAGTCTGCAGCCTGGGCCATCAGGGCCGAGATTTTGGGAAGCTCTGCAGGAAGCCCTCCCCGCGCCCTGCGGGAGGGGGCCCTCCAGGCCAAGCCCCGAGCTGGGGCCCACCCACCTCCCACTCCCTCTTCTGGAGGAAGAATCTAGGTAAACAGGATGGAGAGCAGCCTGTGAGGAGAAAATCACAGGCAGGGACAAGCATCATCCTGTTTAGGGGCAGACAGGGTACAGTCCTGCCAGTGCCATTTTGCAGCCACTTTCCTGGCAAGAGCGCATTTATGGCTGGCTGTGCTCGTGACTGCAAGTCAGGATCATTAGAGACTTCCCCAAGGAGGGAACACATAGGAAGTAGCGGTGCCAGGATGTGACCCAGGACTAGATGGCCATGGCCTCTCCCCGTCACCCCCACCACCCTCTTGAGCCTCAGCCCTGCCACCCAGGCAGGAATTACACTCTATCCCTGCAAAAAACAGGCTCCAGGCCTGAGCTGGAAGCACAGAGTGCGGCTGCCCTTAGACCATGGGCACTCACCAGGCTCCCGGCTTCCAGGAAGCATGGGCTCAGCTGACCTGGCCCTGACAGGACTCTTGCACCCACAGAGTCCAGTACTGGGTCGCCTGGGCCCGAGCGCTCCCTCCTGCCTGCTGCTGGGTCTCACGGTGCATGCCCAGGGCCACTGGCATTGCTGCAAAGGCTTGCAGGGCCTGGCCCTTCTTCAGCTGCCCGTATTCCTAGCCTTGCTGCAAACATTTTCTCCAGTGGGCAAGGGAGGCCGTGCCCCACGCTGCTCCTGTGCCTTGTGCTGCTCTTGTGCCCTGGCTGCAGCTGCCTGGGCTTCCCACCATTTGGCAAACGCGGCCCCCAGTGATCTTCTCCTCAGGCCATCCTGGAAGGCTTGACGCTGGACCCTGAGCACCCCTGTGTCTCTTACAACCTCACACCAGGCCTGGAAGCAGCTGCAAAACAGACACATGGGGCCGGGTACAGTGGCTCATACCTGTAATCCCAGCACTCTGGGAGGCCGAGGCGAGTGGATCACCTGAGGTCAGCAGTTCGAGACCAGCCTGACCAGCATGATGAAACCCCGTCTCTACTAAAAATACAAAAATTATCCAGGCATGGCGGTTGGCACCTGTAATCCCAGCTACCTGGGAGGCTGAGGCAGGAGAATCACTTGCACCCAGGAGGCGGAGGTTGCAGTGAGCTGAGATCATGCCAGTGCACTCCAGCCTGGGCAACTAGAGCAAAACTCCATCTCAAAAAACAAACAAGCAAACAAAAAAACCAAATTCATGGGAGGGCTTGTCTGGCTAGTCACATTTATTCAAAGTTAAGCCTGCAAATCTCCCACAAAGCAGTGAATGGCCAGTAGCAGGGAAAAGTACCAGCTTTCCATCTTAGAACCTCAGCCTCAGAGCACAGGGGCTGCCTGCGAGGGCATGGGAGCCAGCGGCATGGGTTCAAGTCCCACACCAGCCATGCCCTCACACGCCCAGGTGGTTGGGGAGGAGGAAGAACTCGATCTCTCACTCACTAAGAAGCCAAGGAAAAAACCATTTACACCTTCAGATGCAAAAGCACAGACATCAGCCATTCTATAGCCAACAGTTCACTGCCCCTATGGGGACACTGGACATTCGCACATTTGTACTGAACTGCGGGAGGAGCCATTCCATGTCCCTGTGCTTGGTTTTACAGCATGCGTTCATGCACCGTATGCATGTTCCACCAGAACACCTTTAGTTAAATGAAGATTTCACTCTCTTCTCTTAGAGGCGGTGTACAGCAGAGTTCCCCTTGCCATAACTCCTCACAACGGGGCTTACGGTTCCTGCCACCAGGGGACATGCACTTGGCAGGGAGATGGGCATTCGCTCAGGTTCCAGCCACCCCTGTAGAGCTCTGTGTCTGCATCCCTGGCAGCCCCATGGTCCCAGTGGCCCTCTGCTCAATTCAGAGTCCCTAGGCCACCTCCCAGGGCCTGGCATTGGCTGGACACCACAGTGTGCCAGGTCCCATGCAGGGCCCCGGGAGGAGTGTGATGCAGCTCGTGGTACTGCATGGGACTGCATGTCCTATGGAACATTCCTCCCATGTTCCTCCCAGTGCTGAGCACTGCTCACGTGCCTGCCCCACAGCCCCCAGGCCCAAACCAGGTCACAAGCTCAGGGACACCTACTTGGCCCACTGGCACTGGAAAAGCCGCCTCTTCCACAGCAGCAGTGCCCAGCAGAGGGCCAGTGTCCAGCAGGCATCCTGCAGGGATCCCCGGCCCTGCTCCTGCAGCCCCTGGGCCTGGCCCACTGAACCCAGGCCACCGGCTCGGGGCCTGCGCTGTAGGGAGCCTCGCATCCTGAGAAACGGTCAAGAGGCCAGTCAGCTGCCTCCCCATCGACCTCACTCCGCCCACAGCCATTGACAGCTGCTGCCTCGAGCCCCTCTTGGGACCTCTCCCCTCTTGTCCCCTTCCACCACCTCCAAGCCCTCCCCTCCAGGTCACCTCAAAGATCCCATCTTCCCTAGTTAATTTTTGTGTGTGTGTGTGAGACAGACTTTCATTCTTGTCACCCAGGCTGGCTGGAGTGCAATGGTGTGATCTTGGCTCACTGCATCCTCTGCCTCCCGGTTTCAAGCAATTCTCCTGCCTCAGCCTCCTGACTAGCTGGGATTACAGGTGTGCACCACCATGCCCGGCTAATTTTTGTATTTTTAGGAGAGACGGGGTTTCACCATGTTGGTCAGACTGGTCTTGAACTCCTGACTTCAGGTGATCCTCCCTCCTCAGCCTCCCAAAGTGCTGGGATTAGAGGCATGAGCCACCACACCTGGCCCCCAGTTGAGTTTTGGGATAGGGGTTAGGGCTTTGTGTCCCCCATCAGACCAGGAACTTCCCAAGAGCAGGGCCTGCATTCCTTGGGGCAGGATCTGGGATAGCCAGCACTGAGGGAGCCTGCAGGAGCAGAACCAAGTCTCTCACCCAGAGCAGCCTGAGATGGGACATAGGAATGTGACCCCTCCTGCACCCTCCCAGGCCTACAGGCTGCCCTCCTAGAAAGCCCCCAGTTCTACCACCTCCCACAAGAATCCACACATTCAACTGGGGCCCACTGAACAAGGGGCTTAAATGACAGTTTGCTGGGGTGGAAGCCAACACTAGCTCACCTGCTTTCTGCCGGCAGAGGGACAGCTGGGTCACCTTTGCCTGATCTGAGGCCTGGAGCTGCTTCATCCACACCCACTGTTCCAGACACGTCCTCAGGGTCCCGGCCTGGCGGTCAGCCAGGTGGTCTCGGTACCGGGACCCTCTTTGCACAAACTGCTTCCAGGCCCCAAAGCACCTGGGAGAGCAGGGGGATGTACCCATGCCAATTGCAAGGACGATGACTGCGGCTGCCACTGCCTGCTGTTGCCAGACGCACTACCCAGGCCTTGGGCAAGCCACTTAATCGGAGCCTGACCAATATGGCGAAACCCCATCTCTACTAAAAATACAAAAAAAAAAAAAAAAAAAAAAAAAAAATTAGCCGGGCGTAGTGGCATGCTCCTGTAATCCCAGCTACTCAGGAGGCTGAGACAGGAGAGTCGCTTGAACCCAGGAGGCAGAGGTTGCAGTGAGCCAAGATCGCGCCACTGGTCTCCAGCCAGGGACAGAGCAAGACACTGTCTCAAAAAAAAAAAAAAAAAGCCCCACAATAAAAATTTAACCAGTTAACCACCAAGGAGCAAAAAAATAAACTATAGATCTGTGTTCCTTCTCTTCACAGCACTTAGCCAGGTGGTATTCACACACCTGTCTGTTCCCCCACCAGCCACGGGTTCCACTGTGATGGTGGGCAGAAGTGGGAGGCCGAGACTAAGCTTTGCTTATAACCAAAGCCCGGCCAGTGGCAGCCTAGGCATGTTAGGCATGCTCAGTCGATCGCTGCTTTCATTTGCTGTTTGCATCCTTGCCTCCCAATACTAGGAGTCAAGAGCTGACTTAAAGGGAAGTGGGCGCCAGGCGTGCTGGCTCAGCCCTGTAATCCCAGCACTTTGGGAGGCCAAGGTGGGCAGATCACTGGAGTTCAGGAGTTCGAAACCAGGCTGGACAACATGGTGGAGCCCTGTCTCTACTAAAAATTCAAAAAGTTAGCTGGGTGTGGTGGCACGTGCCTATGGTCGCAGCTACTCGGGAGGCTCAGGTGGGAGGATTGCTTGAGCCAGGGAGGTGGAGAGTGCAGTGAGCCAAGATGGTGCCACTATACTCCAGCCTGGGTGACAGAGTGAGACCCCAGCTCAAAAAAAGGAAAGCACATGCTACCTGCACAGCCAAGCTCTCTGGTGCTGGGGGCTCAGTGGGGGCCCCCAGGCTGCACCTGCAGCAGTGGAGTGCCAGGCCTGGAGGAAGCTCCCTGTCCTCTGTATGGCTGTATGATCCGCCCTCTCCTGCCTGGCCCGTTCCTTCTGTTGGCACCGCAAGAAGAAGTCTAAGGAGAGAGAGAGAGGAGGAGAGAAAAGAGTAAGCAGACAGGAGGATCTAAGCCAGGAGGGACCCCTGACACCTGGGGCGCTTGTCACCCCCATCTCTGAGTAAGTGATGTCTAGCTCCAATACTCTAGCCTCTGGCATGGACCTACATCAGCCCATCAGCCCATGAGTGCAGGCTGTGCTCCTCTCATGCTGTGTGTCCTCAAACTAGTCGCCTAACTTCTCTGTGCCTCAGTTCTCTATCCATAAAATGGGCACAGTTCCTCTTGGGAGGTCACTGGGAGGCTCAAATGAGATTGTCTCTGGGAGGGTGCCAAAGCAGATGTACAATAGACGTTCATTCACCCAGGGGTCCCCCACCCCAGCCCGTCCAGTGTGGAGCTCAGACCCTGGGTGGCCAGGCTCCATCTCCCCGCTTTCCCAGCATGCCACATCTCACCAGCCAGTTGCAGGGCCCACAGGATCTAGACTCTCTTGTCTCTGCCATCTGTTCTGTGCCCAGGATTCGACAGAAGCCACTGAGCTCTCTCCTCCTCCTTCAGACTTCCTGGACTAAAATCGAAGTTACCCAGAGAGAAGCTGGTGACCCGGGGGGGAGGGCACACAGTCCCAGCCTGTCCACCCCACCCCAGCCAGGTGTGGTCTGGCCGCTGGAGCAGGGGGTGCTGAGTCCCCTACTCTCTTCTGGACAGTTCATTTTATGCCGGATTTAAAAGCTATTGCTGGGGCAGGTTCTGCTCTTGATTTATTCTCTTCAATACGGTTTGGATTTCTTCTTAACAACAAACGTATTAAAATAAATATCATTTAAATAATTCTTTAAATACATTTGTTCAATTTAAAAATAAGAACATGGCTGGGCGTGGTGGCTCGCACCTGTAATCCCAGGACTTTAGGAGGCTGAGGCGGGCAGATCACTTAAAGCCATGAGTTTGAGACCAGCATGGTCAACATAGCAAATCTACCAAATATATATATATTTATATATATATATATATATATTTTTTATATATATATTTATATATATATATATATATATATATATATATATTTATATATACACATACACAAAAATCAGCCAATGCGGTGGCACACACTTGAAGTCTCAGCTACTCGGGAGGCTGAGGCATGAGAATTGCTTGAGCCTGGGAGGCAGAGGTTGCATTGAGCAGAGGTCACACTACTGTACTCCAGCCTGGGTGACAGAGCGAGGCTCTGTTTCAAAAGAAAAAACAAACAAAAACAGAAACAAAACCAAGTGTAGTAGAAAATTGGCGAAATAAAGAAAAAAACAACCAGAGGCCAGGTGCGGTGGCTCACCCCTGTAATCCCAGCACTTTGGGAGGCTGAGGTGGGCAAATCACTTGAGGCCCGGAGTTCAAGATCAGCCTGGGCAACATGGTGAAACCCCATCTCTATTAAAAATACCAAAAAGTCAGCCGGGTGTGGTGGTGTGAGCCTGTAATCCCAGCTACTTGAGAGGCTGAGGCAGGAGAATCGCTTGAACCTGGGAGGCGGAGGTTGCAGTGAGTCAAGATCAGGCCACTGCACTCCAGCCTGGGCAGCAGAGTGAAAAAGTAATAATAATAAGTAAAGTAATAATAATAAGTAAAAAATAATAAAAAAGTAAAATAAATAAAAATAATAAAAAAGTAATCAGTAAAATAAAATTTAAAAAGTCTTCCTAAACATCATATTGGATGGCTACTAATTGTTCATCACATGGTCAAACCATGATTTCCTCACTTACCATTGGGCATTTAGGCTGCTTTTCAGTTTGTTTTTTTGAGACAGAGTCTTGCTGTGTTGCCTAGGCTGGAGTGCAGTGGCATGATCATAGCTCACTGCAGCCTTGATTTCCTGGGCTCAAGTGATCCTCCCGCCTCAGTCTCTAGAGTGGCTGGGACTACAAGCATGCCCCCACAGCTGGCTAAATGTTTACTTTTTTTTTTTGCTAGAGACGAGGTCTCGATATGTTGCCCAGGCTGGTGTCTAACTCCTGGCCTCAAGTGATCCGCCTGCCTCGGTCTCCCAAAGTGTTGGGATTACAGGTGTGAACCACCATGCCTGGCTGTTTTGCAGTTTTTACTCTTTTTTTCTTTTTTCTTTTTTTTTCAGGTATTAGGCAACGAAGATCAGGTAGTTTTTACAATGATAAATGATGCCATGATGGATATATTTTTTACATACATAGTTGCCCACATCTGCTTATTTCATTTCCATTCTTTTGTGGGGATGAGGAAGTACAGGCAGCAAGGCAGGAAGTGGGGGAAGGAAGGCCACCAGCTGCCCAGGCCACACTGACCAACCTGGTGTATCCCAGCCTGCTTCTGTGGACGGGGTCTGCCACTGTGCTTCTTCCCGAGGAGCGGCCTCGGCCCTGGGCTCTCCTGGAGGGCGGGGACCCTAACCCAGCCCGTGTGTGGGGCCGTCCTTGTTTCTGCTGCAGAGCCAGATTTCTCCACTGGCTCAAGAGAGAAGGAGAAAGGAGATGTTGACCTTGACTCTTCCTCCCAAGGGAGCACTAGGCAGGGACACACCTATCAGACTCCACAGCCTGTGGTCTTAACCAGAACTCTGCCTAGTCATTCCTCCTTTGGGAATGAAGGAATGAATGAATGAACAAACAGAGGTGCATCCCAAGAGGCAATGCCTTCCTCAGAAGATGAAAGCTGGGGCCAGGTGCGGTGGCTCACGCCTGTAATGGCAGCTCTTTGGGAGGCTGAGGCAGGCAGATCTTGAGGTCAAGAGATTGAGACCAGCCGGGCACCACGGCTCACGCCTGTAATCCCAGCACTCTGGGAGGCTGAGGCGGGTGGATCATGAGGTCAAGAGATCGAGACCATCCTGGTCAACATAGTGAAACCCTGTCACTACTAAAAAATACAAAAATTAGCTGGGTGTGATGGCACGTGCCTGTAGTCCCAGCTACTCAGGAGGCTGAGGCAAGAGAATCACTTCAACCCGGAGGCAGAGATTGCAGTGGCTGAGATCACGCCGCTGCACTCCAGCCTGGTAACAAAGCAAGATTCCATCTCAAAAAAAAAAAAAGATTGAGACCATCCTGGCCAACATGGTGAAACCCCATCTGTAGTAAAAATACAAAACGTAGCTGGGCGTGGTGGTGCGTGCCTGTAGTCCCAGCTACTTGGGAGGCTGAGGCACGAGAATCACTTGAACAGCCTCCAGGATGCAGAGGTTGCAGTGAGCCTGGATCACGCCACTGCACTCCAGCCTGGCGACAGAGCAAGACTTTGTCTTAAAAAAAAAAAAAAAAATGAAAGCTGGGACTGGATTGTCTCAGAGCACCCCTTTCCCAAGGAGGGAAGAACACAGATGCTCCCTCCCAAATCTGGCTGTCAAACCACCAATTAAAAATAACAACCATTTATCTAGTAGCTTGCTACATGCTAGGCAGAGTTCTGAATCCCTTATTCATTTAATCTCCCTGCGACCCTGAGAGGGGTATGTACTATTATCATCATCAGTCCATCTTGGAGATAAAGAGACTGGGGCACAGAGAGGTTAGGTAACTTGCCCAAGGTCACACAGCTAGAAAGTGGTAGACGGGGCAGGATTTGAACTCAGGCAGAGCTGAGTCAGGCGTGCGGACTCACAACTACAGGCTCTACTGCTGATTATTCATGAGGTGCAACCTATGCCCAGTGGGTGCCCTCTCTATGACTGAGCCTCCTCCCCAGACACCAGTGCTTCACACCTCCCCCTGGCCCAACCTGGAGACCCCTGACCTCTCGGAAGCTCCTGGCGAGCAGGGCCTTTGTGTACCGCCCCCAAGCTGCCTCTAGCTGAGCCTCCAGGAGCCACAGGGCCTGAAGGCCCTTTCGTAACAGCTGCTGGCGGCCCAGTGCCACTGCCGCCACCACTGCCGCCCGCTGCATTTTCACCAAGTGCCTCCAGGCTTGAAAATATCTGGACAGCAGCTGCCAGCTGGGAACAGACCAGGGCTGATCAGGGGATGGACTGCCCTCCTATCCCCAGGGAGCACCTGGTGGCTGGGTACCCTTCGAGATGTCTTTCCAGCAATCAGAAGGGTGATAACCCACAACAGGAGCCTCACGTTGCCAAATGGGAGAACTTCCCTCTTATTGATGGATAGACCTGGAAATCCCACACAAGCAAGGCCCTGGGGGTGGGAGAAGGTCCTCTTTATTTCTTTTTAATTAATGTATATATTTTTTGAGACAGGAGCTTGCTCTGTCACCCAGGCTGGAGTGCACTGGCATGATAATGGCTCACTCCTGGGCTCAAGCGATCCTCCCACCTCAGCCTCCTGAGTAGCTGAGACTGCAGACATGCGCCACCACACCTGGCTAATTGTTGTAATGTTTTTGTAGAGACAGGCTTTTGCCACCTTGCTCAGGCTGGTCTTGAGCTCCTGAATTCAAGTAATCTGGCTGCCTCAGTCTCCCAGTGTTGCGATTACAGGCATGAGCCACCGCATCCAGCCAGAGGTTGCCCTCTTTGCCGAAAACTCAGGGTGGCCTCAGACGTTTAGGACACTCAGTGCCCCAAACCCACAGGCATCAGTCCCTTCATTCTTGTCCCTGGGCCCAGGAGGCTCCCTTCATTCCCTAGCAGGGACAGGTACCAAGTTCCCCTTCCCTGAAACTTCGCCTCGTCCCCAGCAGGCCCTCGTCTCCGTTTGCTCAGGCAAATGGGAGCAGGAGTCCTGGCTTCATCTCTATCAGGTCCTTGTCTCTGTTCACTCAGGCAAATGGGAGCAGGAGTCCTGAGCACGTGTGCCCCAACTCCAACCCCTGTCCCCACCCAGCCATGCATGGCCTCACCAGGTTGCCTTGGACTCCGGGGCCAAGATATTTTGTGCCTTGTTCTGGGAAAGCAAGAGTAAGCAACACAGTTCTCAGGGCAAGGAGCGGGCGGGCCAGGGCACTCCCTGCCAAGCCTCCCCGCCCTGGCGCAACACCCCCTCCCCCACCCCACCTCCAGCCTCCCCTGGCCTCTACCTGCGAGGCACTGCTCACTGGGGCTGTGTCTGGAGAGGAAGCCGTCCTCTCCTCCTCCCTGTGGACCTGCTCCCTTGGGGCCCCCTCCCCTACTTTCTGCTTGGGTGGGACTCCCCAGGCTGTGTTGGAGAAGGCTGAGGAACAGGGGCCGGCCTCCCTGCTCCCCACGCCTCAAGGAAGACCCCTCTGTGCCCTGTCATCTGGAGACCCAGGGGGATAGCTGTCCCCTGACCCTAGGGGGTGGGTGGGAAGGAGCCCCTGTTTAGGATTAAGGAGATCCCCAGTCAGTGTCCCCAAAGTGGTCTCAGGTGACATTAGCTTGCTTTGAGCCCAAGAGTCCGAGAGACCAGCCGGGGTCTCCAGGAAAGCTGCAGTTTCCCTGTGGCCTCGGAGCTGTCTCCTCCTCTCATCCCAGGAAGCAAGGACAGGCTGGCCGGGCTGGGGGTGGGCAGAGAGTGGCTGGCTGCCCCTGGTCCAGAGGTCCTGCTGCACAGCACCAGGGGGTTCCTGGGATGCCTGGCAGCTGAGTTGGGCTGCCTCCTGTGCCAGGCGATGTACGGAGGCCAGAAGCTGGTGGATGGCAGCGTGGGATGGGGCCTGAGCCTGATTCTGACTGGGGTCAGCCAGGTCCTCCAGGGTGAGAGGTTCCCCCGCCAGCCTGGAGGTCCAGCTCCCCAGGTCACCCCAGGATCTGAGGCCTGGCTGTGGGTGCCCATCGAGAGGGGCAAAGGCTGCAGCGGGCCTAAAGTGCCAGCTAGGGGTGCCTGGGGCTGGCGGCCTGGACTGCCTCCGATAGGGGGATGGGCAAGCCAGTACCCCTTGGGAGAGGAGATGTCCCTGGAGCAGCTCATGGGGCCCAAAGCTCCCCGCCGGCTCTGGGCAGAGGAGGGGGCTGCTGATCCCGCTTATGCGCAGGTTGCTCTGCTGGATGGCAAACTCTTGGGCCTTCCCTTGGCGCCTCCTGGTCAGGGGCTGCAGGTTGCTCTGTTGCCAGAAGCTTGAATTGACTAGTCGGCCAGTTGTGTCCTTCAGGGGTAGGCCCAGACAGGGACCAGGGCTGGCCAGGTTGGTCTGGACTCGGCAGGGCTCCTGGTCTAGCACTGCCCCTGGGGAGGGTGTGCTAGCAGGCCCTCCCCTCTCCACCTGGCACTCAGGCACCCACCGGTCATGGCTACTGCTCAGGCCAATGCCCAGGCTCCTCCGGAGTCTTCGTTGCTCTAAAGAGAGGAGAGACAGTCGGCTGGGCGTGGTGGCTCATGCCTGTAATCCCAGCTCTTTGAGAGGCTGAGGCGGGCGGATCACTAGATCAGGAGTTAGAGATCAGCCTGGCCAATATGGTGAAACCCCGTCTCTACTAAAAATACAAAAATTAGCCAGGTGTGGTGGCACATGCCTGTAGTCCCAGCTGTTCAGGAAGGAGGCTGAGGCAGGAGAATCGCTTGAACCTGGGAGCTAGAGGTTGCAGTGAGCTGATATCATGCCACTGCATTCCAGCCTGGGTGACAGAGTGAGACTCCATCTCAAAAAAAAAAAGGAGGAGAGACCGTCCTGGCCTGGGGGAGGACATGGACGGGCCAGAACTCAGGGGACAGGTGGAGCCATCCAGGTCCCGGGTCAAGGGAGGGGACAGGGCCCAGCAGCGGGAGGGAGCTAAGACTTCCGGGGTCTGCTGCCAGCTGTCTCCCTGGGTGAAGCAATGGGCAGACCCTGGGGCTCTTGGAGTAGGGGGCCTTGGAGCTGGACAGAGGGAAGCAGAGAGACCTTTAGGAGGCTGTTGAGGGGGTCCCAGGAGAGAGATGATGGTGGCTGAGATCAGGCTAGCAGGTGGGTCAAGAGAAGATTCAGATCAGCTTCAGTGGAGGAGCCAACAGGCTTGGAAATCAGGTAAAGGGGGAAAAAAAGAATTGAGGGGGACTACTTGATTTCTGGCTTGAGCAAAGAGGTGGCAGGGGCAGCAGCTGGGGTGAAAGCTAGACCCCATATAGCAACGGCTAAAGGGGAGCTGCTCTGGGAACATGGAGGGGGTCTTTAAAGCCCCTCCCCAGCCCCCAAGCCCGCTTCACAGCCACAGAGTCCTCATGGGGATGGAAGAGGTGCCAGGAGGCTCTGGGCTCAGGGCCTGGCAGGCTGAGTGGGCCATAAAAGTTGCTGCCTTTGTGGACAGGAACTAAAAGCTCAGAGAGGTTAAGCATCTTGCCCCAGGGTCACACAGCTGGAACACAAAGAAACAGGGATGTGAATTCAAGTATCTGCATTTGTTCTTGGGCTGTTCCCCTTCTCGGCTGGCCCAGCTCTGTGGCTTCCTTAAGCTCAGCAGCCTGAGCAGGGACGTCCCCAGCCCCCCGCCCTTGGCACAGACTGACCTGTGGGGGCCCCATCTTAGCCAGGGGCACCAGCCAGGCCTACTCCTGGTCCCCTCTCTTCCTGACCCCACTCTCCCAAGAACCCCCCTCCTTAGGCCCCAGGCTGGGAAGACTCTGTCCTTTGCCTAGCGGACCATGGATGGCTGATCTCCGAGACTAGCCAGGCCCTAGGCTGGCCTCCCTGGGGTGGGAGTGGGGGCGCCTCTGGGCAGATATCTAGAGGGGGCCCTGCTCCTGTAACCACCCACCCAGGCCCACCAAGCCTCCTGCCTGGCTTCAGGAGCGCTGCAGGCTTTGGGGACACATTCTCCTTGTGGCTGGCATCAGATCTTAGCTCCATGGGCTCGGGGACAGGGGCATCCTGTGTCCACCCCCCGTCAGTGGCCTGGTCCATGTGATCAGATGGGCCCTGCGGGGAAAGGACAGGTTGACCTGGCTCTCATTCAGCCCCACCCCATTCTCATCCCTACCCCCTCCCTTAGCAGCACTCCTGGCTGCCCCTGACCTGGTCCCAGCTGCCCAGGGCCTGTTCCTCACTGCTCTGGTCTCTCAGGGTCTCCTCTCCCTGTCCTGCTAATTGTCTCCCTTTCCATGGTAAGTGACCAGGTCAAATGCTGCCCAGTCCTGTCCCCCAGACCTCTTGGCTGACTGGCACACAAGTCTGACCGTGCAGGTCCAATGACCTCCTCCATGCCTACCCAGATGTCGAAGAGGCAGCTCAGCATTAATATGTCTAAAACTGTTGGGAGGCCCAGGCGGGTGGATCACGAGGTCAGGAGTTTGAGACCAGCCTGACCAACATGGTGAAACCCCATCTCTACTAAAAATACAAAAATTAGCCAGATGTGGTGATGCATGCCTGTAATCCCAGCTACTCAGGAGGCTGAGGCAGAATTGCTTGAACCAGGGAGGTGGAGGCTGCAGTGAGCCGAGATCGCACCATTGCACTCCAGCCTAGGTGACAGAGCAAGACTGTCTTAAAAAAAATACTGACCAAAACTGAACTCTAGCCATCCCCCAAACCAGCCCTCCCCCGTCGGTGCCCCCCTTCTCCACCGATGGCAGCTCTGGCCTTCTGGTGGCTCAAAAAAACATCCTGGAGCCATCCCCAACTCCCCTTCTCCCTCACACCAGTGGCTGCTCTGACAGGCTCTGCCTCCCAAACGCATCCAGGATCTGACCCTGGTGCACTGGGCCAAGTGGCACTCACCTGCCACCTCCCAGCTGGTCACTCTTATTCTGCCCTCGTCCTCACGCCCAACGGCCTCCTCTTCACACAGCAGCAGGGTGATCCTGTGAACACTTAAATCAGATCATGCCCTGCCTCAACTCAAATGCCACAAAGGCTCTCCAGCCCACTCAGTGCTCCTGTGAGCCTTCAAGGTCGTAGGCCAGAGGCTAGCAAACTATTGCCTCGGCCAGTGGTCCCTTATGTGAATAAAGTTATACTGGAATAAAGCCCATTTGTTTACAGACTGTCTGCTTTCCAGCTGCAATGGCAGAGCTCAATAGCTGCAAGATACCTTAGGCTGCAAAACTTTTTTTTTTTTTTTTTTTTGAGACAGGGTCTTAGGCTGCAAAAACTTTTTTTTTTTGAGACAGAGTCTCACTCTGTCGCCCAGGCTGGAGTGCAGTGGTGCAATCTTGGCTCACTGCAACCTCCGCCTTCCAGGTTCAAGTGATTCTCCTGCCTCAGCCTCCTGAGTAGCTGGGATTACAGGCGCATGCCACCATGCCTGGCTAATTTTTGTATTTTTAGTAAAGACAGAGTTTCACCATGTTGGTCAGGCTGCTCTTGAACTCTTGATCTCGTGATCCACCCGCGTTGGATGCCCAGAGTGCTGGGATTACAGGTGCGAGCCACCGCAGCTGGCTAAAACCTTTTTTTGTTTTTTTTTGAGATGGAGTCTCACTTTGTCACCCAGGCTTGTACAATGGCGTGATCCTAGCTCACTGCAACCTCCACCTGCCTCCCTGGGCTCAAGGGATCCTCCTGCCTCAGCCTCTAAGAAACTAGGACCACAGGTGAATGCCACCACACCCAGCTAGTTTTTGTATTTTTTGGCAGAGACAGCATTTCGCCATGATGGCCAGGCTGGTCTTGAACTCCTGACCTCAGGTGATAAGCCTGCCTCAGCCTCTGAAAGTGCTGGGATTACAGGAGTGAGCCACCATACCTATCCCTGCAGTCTTTAAAATCCGGCTCCCAGTTACTTTATGGTCCTCCCCACTCCTCTTCCCCTTGCCCACTGTCCACACACACAAGCCCCCGCCTGCTCCTCCAAACGCCACTCATGCCCTCACCTGCCCTCACCACGAACGCCCTCATCGGCCTTCACCACGCATGCCCTCACCTGTCCTCACCACGCACGCCCTCACCTGCCCTCACCACGCACGCCCTCACCTGCCCTCACCACGCACGCCTTCACCTGTGCTGCTGCCCCCTCTGCCTTCAAGTCATGCCTCCCATATCACAGTGAGCCCTCCCTGCCCCCTCTCTCTAACTGCAGCACCCTGGCCTCTCCTCACTCTCTTGCCCTGCACTTGCAGCCACCTAACATAGTGAAGAAATTGGTGTATTTCTCCCTCCAGTGGCCTAGGAGCCACACGAGGGCAGGCTGGTTTTGTTTCCGTTTTTTTCCCTGCTGGATTTGCAGCCCATAGAACAATGCCTGACCCCCAGCAGGGTCTTGTAAATGTGCACTGAATAAATGACAGCTAGGTGCCGTGCAGCCTTCAGCAGGCGTCCTGACATTTAATCTGCACCGCAGCCCTAGGATTTAAGTTCCCTGTTTTAGAGATGAGGACACGAGATTAGAAGAGCTGCCTGCTCCCACCCCCAAGGCCTCAGAGGGGCCACCCCAGAGCTGGCTCCACAGCGCAGGCTCCTAACCAGGACCGCCCCACCATCACCTCTTGCCTCAAGTGAACTTGAGGCCGCTCAAGCCACAGGAGCCCTTCCTACACCCCCGCCCCTCACGTCGGGCTCTTCTGTCCATTTCTCCGCCCCCACCCCCGTCCCCCTCCCTCCGACTTCCCCCTCCCACTCCACCCCCACCCCTGTCCACTTAAGGACGCTCACAGCCTCCCTCCTCTTCCCACCGAGAAAGAGCCTAAGGTCAGTTTCCTGCCCTCCTGGACCTGCCCTGAAGTGCGTGGGTCCTCCTCGGGTCCTCCTTCACCCAGTCGGATTTGAATCTAGAGACGGCTGGGGGCTGGGACCGCTAACGACCCCTGCAGGTGGCTGGCGGGCAGGACGTGGGAGAGCAGAGCGTGCTGTCCCGCGCTTGGCCCCGCCCAGCCCGGAGCCATGGGCGTGGCCACCGCCGTCCAGGCACAGCATGGGATCCTCCGCAGGCAAAGCACGTGGCTCCAGGGAAACTTTTGCACGTGCAAGACCGGCGACGTTCTCCTGGCCTTCAGGTCCGGGGGAACCTCCTCCACCCTCTGCCCGGAATCCTGTGGGGTCTGGGCTTCCTCCACCAGGCGTGCCTCCTACTGGCTCCTTCCCACACCTGCAGCTGCCTCCCCGAGCACCCCGACTAGGGATACCCCCAGCCGTGCCCCCACCACCTATGCCTCCTGGAGCTGCAGGATATGCCCCCGGCCCCCATTGGCAGGAACCCCAGGGGCAGGACATCCGAGTCATGAACACTCACATCCTCACCTGTTCCCAACAGGTTTGGTGCCCCATCTAGGGATGTCTCAGATGCAGCTGGTACACCATGGCCCTTATGGCTGAGGACACCCCTGTGCTGGGCCCCCAGGATCTGGGGGGCAGTCACCACCCTGACCACCACCTGGAATGCCTCATTCTGGACCTCCTCCAATGGGCATCCTCCTAAGGGGCCTCAGTCTGGATCTCCCATGGGTCTCCAGGTCCTATGCCTCCATGGTATGCATGAGCCTCTTCCACTGATGCCGCCTCATGGATACATGGGGCCTCCACAACCCCCACCCTACAGCTTCCAGCGAGGGCCTCTCCCTCCACCCAGCCTACTCCCTGACCTCCAGTTCCCCCTCACAGCCCACTTCAGGGCCCTCTCCCTCAGTAAATTCACATTCTCCTTCCTCCTGTTATATCTTCCCAATATCTTAATGATACCTTGGACCAGAGATGTTGCAACTCCTTGCAGCTAAAGCACTAATCCCTTCCCACCTCCCTTTTTAATGTCATTTTTTCCCCCAAAGAAGGTATTTCTTTTTCATGTTGGTCCTAAATATTTTCCAAATGCAGAGAAAACAAAACTATAACAAATTCCTTGTTAAAAAAAAGAAAAAAGAAAAGGCCAGACACGGCGGCTCACGCCTGTAATCCCAACACTTTGGGAGGCTGAGGCAGCTGGATCACTTGAGGTCAGGAGTTCGAGACCAGTGTGGCCAACATGGCAAAACTCCATCTCTACTAAAAATACAAAAATTAGCTGGCGTGATGGTGTGTGCCCGTAATCCCAGCTATTCAAGAGGCTGTGGCAGGAGAATCGCTTGGACCTGGGAGGCGGCGTTTGCAGTGAGCCGTGATCATGCTGCTGTACTCCAGCCTGGGTGACAGAGTGAGACTCCATCTCAAAAACAAACAAACAAAACAAAACAAAACAACTCTTCCAGCCTTCAGGTACCTCAGAAACTGGCTGGACTCCACCCTATTACCCAGGCTTCGCCATGCTATCAGCCTAGCTCGATCACACTTCCTTCAAGACTGCAAATGTCCTTCCATTTCCACCTGCGAAGCCTTTGCCCTCATTGTTCCCCACGTGCTCAGCTATCCCTTTCTTTTCTCTCTCCAGATCGTATGTTTTATCCTTTCTAAGCTCCTGCTCGGAGAGGAAAGAGCACTCAGTCAGAAGGCCTGTGATGAGCTCTTTCTGCTGACCAGGCACAGTGGCTCACACCTGCAATCCCAGCACTTGGGCAGCCTGAGGCAAGAGGATCTTTGGAGCCCAGGAATTCAGGACCAGCCTGGGCAGCATTGCAAGACCTCATCACTATGAAAAAAATAATAATAATACAACAATTAGCCAGGCGTGGTGGTGCACACCTGTGGTCCCACCTACTTGGGAGGCTGAGGCAGGAAGATTGCTTGAATCTAGGTGTTCAAGGCTTCAGTGAGCCACGATCATGGCACTACTCCAGCCTGGGCAACAGGTGAGACCTTGTCTCAAAAAAAAAAAAGAACCTTCTGCTGCTGTGGGACCTTAGGCAAGTCCCTAACCTCTCTAAAGCTAAGGCTCCTCATCTGTAAAAGGGGGGTGGTGACACCTACCTCCCCTACCTCTTTGGCTTCATGTAAGGGTCGGATATTTACCAAATAAATGCCAGAGAACTTTTTAAACGCTAAAGCAATTCTTGAAGGAGGGGTGACAACTGCTCCCTTCATAGGTCTTCGTGTCTAATCTCTCCTAAACCTGATGGATGGAAGCTTTTGTTCTTTAGGTTTATTTATTTTTTATTTTTATTTTTTTGAGACTGAGTTTTGCTCTTGTTGCCCAGGCTGAAGTGCAATGGCACGATCTCGGCTCACTGCAACCTCTGCCCCCGGGTTCAAGCGATTTTCCTGCTTCAGCCTCCCAAGTAGCTGTGATTACAGGTGCCCGCCACCATGCCTGACTAATGTTTGCATTTTTAGTAGAGATGGGGTTTCACCATGTTGGCCAGGCTGGTCTTGAACTCCAGACCTCAGGTAATCCACCTGCCTCAGCCTCCCAAAGTGCTGGGATTACAAGCAGGAGCCAATGCACCTGACCTATTTATTTATTTTTTGAGAAGGAGTTTCACTCTTGTTGCCCAGGCTGGAGTGCAGTGGCACAACTTTGCCTCACTGCAACCTCCGCCTCCTGGGTTCAAGCAATTCTCCTGCCTCAGCCTCCTGAGTAGCTGGGATTACAGGTGCCTGCTACTATGCCAAGCTAATTTTTTATATTTTTAGTAGAGACAGGGTTTCACCATGTTGGCCAGGCTGGTCTTGAACTCCTGACCCCAGGTGATCCACCCATCTCGCCTCCCAAAGTGCTGGAATTACAGGCCTGAGCCACTGTGTCAGGCCTGTTCTTTAGGTTTTGACTCTCTTTTATCTCTAGTAATAGTTTCTGCCTTAAAGTCAAATTTGTGGGGTATTAATTTAGTGCCACAGTTCCACTTTGGTCCTTACTTGCCTAGTATACCTTTTTCATCCTTCTACCTTCAGCCATCCCATGTCCACAGTTTTAGGTTTATCATTTGTAGACACAATATAGCTGGAATTTTAAAATGTATGATTCTGACATATTTATTTTAACCATCTTATTTTTGTGCTTGTTAATGGGCAAAGTTTTCATCTTTCTCTTTTCTTGCTTTTTTTTTTTTTAAGATGGAGTTTTGCTCTTGTTGTCCAAGCTGGACTGCAATGGCTCAATCTAGGCCCCCTGCAACCTCCGCCTCTCAGTTTCAGGCAATTCTCCTGCCTCAGCCTCCCCAGGAGCTGGGATTACATGCACGCACCACCACGCCCAGCTAATTTTGTATTTTTAGTAGAGACGGGGTTTATCCATGTTGGTCAGGCTGGTCTCGAACTCCTGACTTCAGGTGATTCATCCGTCTCAGCCTCCCAAAGTGCTGGAATTACAAGTGTGAGCCACTGTGCCCAGCCTGCATTTTTAAGAATTGGTCATGGTTTTCTTTTTCTCCCCTGCCCTGCCTCCCAATGGCTTGGATACTGCACATTTCATATATATTCTTTCTGTGGTTATCCTAGACACACACACACACACACACACACACACACACACACACATTTTTGAGATAGAGTCTTGCTCTATCCCCCAGGCTGGAGTGTAGTGGTGTGATCTTGGCTCAAAAAAACCTCCACCTCCCAGGTTGAAGCAATTCTCATGCCTCAGCCTCCCTAGTAGCTGGGATTACAGGTGCCTGACACCACACCTAGTTAATTTTTGTATTTTTAGTAGATATGGGGCTTTGCCATGATGGCCAGGCTGGTCTTGAACTCCTGACCTCAGGTGAGCAGCCCGCCTTGGCCTCCCAAAGTGTTGGAATTACAGGCGTGAGCCACTGTGCCTAGCCCCAAGATATTTTAAGATGTATATTTAGCAAAATCTAAAGTTAATTGCCAGTATTTAATCTCCTAGGTTAAAAAAAAAAGAGAGAGAGATCCAAGATGGCCAATTAGCAGCAGCTCAGTATTGTAGCTCCCAGTGAAAACACAGAGAGCGAGTGGATGCCGCACTTTCAGATGAAATTTTGTTGCCCACCGACTGGGAGATTCCCAGTGGAAGAGCCCCACGGGTCACCAATGTGACTCTTTTGGCTGGCGCAGCTGTTTTGCCAGCGCCCCAGTGCGGCGCTTCTTGGTGCAGAGTATACGGGACTGGCTGCCCTTTTAGTCGGGCTCGGCTGGTCCCATCCCCACAAGGAGAACAGCAATTGGAAGCACTGAGGACTGAGTTTCACAGCAAGCATAGCCAAACCCGGGAAGGCCCAGCTCTGTGGGGAAGGGGCGTCCGCTGCAGGAAAACTAAAAAACAGAAAAAACTTCATCACCAACAAGCCAGACGTCCACTCAGAGACCCAATCTGAAAGTTGGCAATTACAAAGATGACATGTGGATAAATCCACAAAAATGGGAAGAAACCAGTGCAAAAAGGCTGAGAACACCCAAAATCAGAATGCCTCTCCTCCTACAGGGGATCGCAGCTCCTCATTAGCAAGGGAACAAGGCCTGACGGAGAATGAGTGTGATGATCTCACAGAATCAGGCTTCAGAAGGTGGATAATAAGAAACTTCTGTGAGCTAAAAGAACATGTTCTAACCCAATGCAAAGAAACTAAGAACCTTGAAAGAAGATTTAACGAAATG